>JBCEWC010014407.1:0-14390 GCA_038996855.1 Solanum aculeatissimum
TGAAATTTGAATTTTTAAAAAATATTTTATAAAATAAAAAGGTGGGGGATTGTTGAGGGGGTGGGCATGGGGAGGTACTGGAGTGAGGTGAGATAAAAAGTTTTTTTTTTTAAATATTTTTTTTGAAATAGTAATACATTAATCTTTATTTTTTAACTAATAGTAAGGTGTCGTTTAGTAGAGTGTATAAAAAAAAAAACTAAATAAAGTGTATTAATAATGCTTGCATTAATAATACTTGTACTAGTTATGCTTGCATTAATTATGCAAAGATTATTTCTATATATTGTTTAGTTTGGTGTATTAAAAATAACATGAATTACATAATTTATTAAAAATATATCAATTTACAAAGATACCCCCAATAAATATGATGGAAAAGATGTAACAAAAGGTTTTGAAGGTCAATTAGATCTTCAACATACTAATGCATGCATTAAATCCCTTTGTATTAATAATACCTAGAAATCTATGATACTAGTAATACACACCTTAATACATAGTATGAAAAGAATGTACCAAATAAGGTACTACTCATACACAAAGTTAATGCATGCATTATTTTTGCTATTACATTCTACCAAATGATATAAATAGTTTAATTAATTTTTGTCTTTCATAAATAAAAAAGAGGACATTTTTCAAATTAATAAATGATAATTTAGGTGTGATTTGTGAATTTTTTAATGTTTTTTCACACTTACGAAACAAAGGAAAAAGAAAGAATTTTATATGGGCCCAGAGGGATAGAATGAGAGGCAGAGAAGAAGATGAAGCTAATGGCCTGAAACAAAACCACACGATTCTCCCAATCACATCTTCTTCTCTTGTCATATTGTCCTAATCACTCTTTCAATTCCCAAGTAATGTCTACAATCTATTGTTTCTTAAGCAGAAGATGAGAGATTGCTGAATAGATTTCCATCGAAGCAATAGATGATGGCAACTTTACCTGTCTGTTCGGCTACTGCTTGCTGTTCTTCACATTCCCAGGTCACATTTTCTTCTTTGTGTTCTTGCTATATTTACAGCTTATTCCTTATGCACTGTTGGGGGGAGGGTTCAAATGTTAAAAATGTACACTAACGTTTAATGCACTTAAATTTGTCGCAACCACACAGCAGTACTAGTATTACTCATTCACAATGAATTCACCCTTAGCTGCCCAATGCTCCACCAGATCAATGGAGTTATTGCTTTTTTTCTTTTGAAATTTAATGCACATGTTTCCGGCCAAGGTACTATTCAACTATGTATCTTTATAGACTTGGAAGGTTTTTGTTGTCGGAGGTAATTTCAGATATGTAAACTTATGCTCCTGCAGATTCCTTTCTATGGGGGGTTGAGATCCTTTTCCTCTTGTTGGAAAACATACCAGCTGAAATGCAATGTTGTGGACTTGTCTGGTTCATTTCATCTTGATGGACCTTCATTCCGAGGACAATCAGCTATATCCTTGTACTCAGAGTTTGTACACAATAGCAGTCTATCCAATTCCAGTGATATCATCTGTAGTTCTTGCCGAAATGCATTTGATGGTGTCAATCGTAAATTATTGACTAATCAGGGATATCATCTGGGTGTTACTAGTGACTCTAGCTCCATAGGCACTGGAAATCTGAGATTTGTAGATAGTTCTGCAGTACCTGTTGGAAGGGAGGAGATGATGGGTTTTAGTGATGACTTGGTCAATATTGCTAAGTTCTCACCAGAGTCTGCTAAGCTAGAGTCCATAACTACCGTAGATGTCACCCAGGGCAACCCTGCCTCAATATTGGATTCATTGGACTTAGATACAAGTTCCCTATCCAATGTGAAATCATCTGCTTTGGACATTTTCTCTGAAGTCAATAAGTCAATCACTGGTTCAGTTGAGAACGGACAAAGTTATTTGAACAATTCACTCGATGGACTTAGCTCGTCTGTTACATCAGCTGTTAGAGGTGCTACTCAGGCAGTTGATGACGTGATTAGTAAATTGACATCCACAATGGACAAAACAGGGGATTCAGCAGGTAATGGTGTGGCAGCCTTTTCCTCTGGCCTGAAAGAAGTCTCTGGTAGAGTTGGGCTTCTTGCAGTTGATGCATTGAGACATATAATTCTCATTGCTGAGGATTTGGTATCACGAGGTGCCACACTTGTTGTGTATTCTTATGGGTCTGTGAAGGATATGCTTCCTATGGAAGTCCAGAATCTGCTAAATGTGTCTGAAGAGCGTGCAGTGAAGCTTCTTACTCCATTTGGGACCACTCTGGGACAGGTACGACTAGTGTTAGGGCTGCTTCATGTACAAATGTTTGATACATCTTTACTCTTGGAAGCCTAAATATTTTATGGAGAAGTCAGCTTAATGAGGATATGAAGGATTAACATAGTAGATTGCTCTTCCTCATGATAAGAATTAACAGTTCACAACCTTCTGTTTGTTTTGCTTTCTTTTAAGATTATATTGTAGTTTGCATTCCATCTGTTTTCTTATGCTTCTATTTGAGGATATGCTTTAGATTTTATTCATCTGTTCGTTTTGCATCTTTTTAAGGTTATAGTGTAGGTTTCTTTCCATACTTCAGAAATGCTCATTCTTCTACTACACGATGGTATGCTTTGTGACACTGTGATTAGCAGGGCTACGCTGCTTTGGAGGGTCTGGAGAGGAGTCTTGGCTTGGATCCAAGTGACCCTATTATTCCGTTTGTTCTTATCCTTGGGGCATCAACTTCTTTTTGGTATGAGCACCCTTCTACTTCTTATTTCATTGTTTCTTGTTGTTCTCCTATCACAATTAAAATTCCCCCTCCCTTCCCAAAATCTCATTTAACTTCTACAGAAAGTTAAATTGCTTATCAGATTTCTGCAGGGCTTTTTATTGGATATTGACCTATGGTGGATATGCTGGAGATTTATCTGCCAAGTCATGTTTTGAGATTCTAAAAGGAGACAGGAATGCTGTACTCGTTGATATCCGGCCTGAGGCAAGGCACTGCAGATTTATCATGCCTTGTATTGTTGCAGAATAGTTTATGCCAAATTTCTGAGACCTTTGTTGTGCACTGTATTCCATTCCATTTATCTCAGTAAATAATGCTTTGATTGGATACATGTTTACATGGAGCAAATCTTTTAAACATCCTTAGATAAACATGAGCAAGTGTCTTATATTGCTTCCTCTATGCTTTTCTGAAGGATCTCAGAGAGAAAGAAGGCACTCCTGATCTTCGACGCACTGCTCGGTTTCGATTTGCCAATGTAACACTACCTGAGGTCGGTGGATCAAGTTCAAGGGTTGGATTATTAATTTCTTTTGGCAGGATTGAGCTTTCTAATTTCACGAGTCTGTCTTTCAATTAATAGCCCTCTTTTTCCTTCTGTATATTGCTAAAATAATTTTCAGATTGATGGATCTGTAAGGAAACTATTCAGGAGTGGAAGAGAACTTGATGACTACCTGCTAGCTGCTGTCATTAGGAACTTGAAGATTGTTCAAGTAAATAGATACATCTCCAGTGTTGCTTTTTTTACACAACTGTCTTTGTATTTGTTCAAATTAAAAAATTTAACTCCTGAAAAACATGTTGTTCAAAAGAACATCTGTCCATGCTCTCTACGTCCTTTAATTTATGCCACAATATGAGGAGCAAAAGAGCCAATTGGCTTGTGCCCGCTTTATTTTCTCTTGAAGTAACCTGCGCATATTAAATCATGCTCTTGTTTTCATTCTTAGAACATGTAAAGAATCTGTTAGTGGTAAAATATTCTTATGCTTACCTTGCCCATTGACCTTTGATAACTTTTTTGTATTTTGATTGATACTTCTATTGCCCAACCTATAGGACAGGTCTCAGGTTATAGTTATGGATGCTAACGGTAACCGTTCCAAGGGCATTGCAAGGTCACTCCGGAGACTTGGAATCAAGGCAAGTGTATTTGCTTCATGTCGATCTCCCCTGGTACTTGTCATGAAGTTACAGGTGGCAGAAGTCATGAATAAGAATAATGTGAAGAAAGAGGCAACTATATGGTCTACACATTTTACCTCTGGTGCTTTCTAGAAACCTAATCAGTTAGAAATAAATGCGGGGATTGGGCTACTTTAACATTGGAAATCCTCAGATCTTTGTATACTCCTTTTGAGCACCATGCTAATTCATTTTAATCCTTTTAAAATCTTCTGGTGTGTCTTTTCTCTCCTTTCTTTCAGTAGTTGTGACTAATCTGATCAGTGTTACTTGGTTATTGCTAATAAAATGATAATCAATTTGTGGTGACAATAGACCGATGAATAGGATAATAATCTTTCATGCCTTGCTGATTTTACAGTCACTTATGAAACATTAGGACTTTGCATATAGAGGCGCAAAACTTGTTTCTCAAGTGGTTGTTGTACTGATACATATTATGTGTTTATAAGATTGTGATCTTATGTATCCTTCTCAGATTCCAAAACATGCCCCGTTTGGTTGATAACTCTTTTCTTATTTAATGTTACAGAGACCATATTTGGTCCAAGGTGGCTTTCGTTCTTGGGTTGAAGAGGGTCTCCGCATTAAGGAGTTGAAACCTGAGACTACATTGACAATCCTCAATGAGGTATCTAATATGTTTCTTGACTTTCTTAAAGTGAGCCCTATGATTGTTGAGGGTCCAAAGGCTGTGCCGATCTTCCTGTTAAAATGTCAACAAATGAAAGATGTCTTTACTGAAAAAGTAAACTACTATGATCTATACAACAGTGAAGTCACACCCATTAATCATGACAAGTCAGCTACTTCTTCGAACACCAAACGTATGGATCAGATACAACCCGATATGTAATATTATGAACTTTCTTCTCTTTCTTTCTAACCAAGCAAACCAAAGTAAGTGAATGATTGTCCAATATTTCTCGTCACCCCAATACTCCAACTATTTACAAAACAAGGAAATTGTCAACTGACAATTGCATGAATTATTGTAAACAAGCACAATTGCTGCCAATTCAGTGAACCACTTGCAGTGGAAAATGTTGTTCAGACTCTTCAACCTCTTATGAAAATAAACAATTATCGACAGAAACTCAATTCGTATCTTAACATTTGGAAGGGCTCCACCAGTTGCTTCCCAGGCAACCAAAGTAAGAAGGTTATCTCAGCTGTTTTCCCTAACAATCAGGCCACCGTGAATTCCCTCATCAATATTTTTCAAGGCATTATAATACAACTTTATAGTAAAAATACACTGCTTGACCTTTCACAATGCTCATCACCATCCCTCCTGGAGATGTAAATTGGTTCATGAATATATCAACCTCCCTTTCTTGCATAACCCTTGTACACTTTGGATCAGGTAACACCATTCTGCTTCTCACACCAAATGTCTCCTTAACAGTGCATAATTTGTTTGCCGCTTCCTGTTGCATGCCGTCAGAATATTTTTCATATTATATGACCATCTATATTGTGTGCGTCTGCTGCAACTTCTTCGAAATAGAATGAAGTTGAGGCAACCTCCGTGATCTTTATTTAGTGAAAATTGAATTTTTTTCTGATGAAGTAAAGGATTTCATTAAAGAGCATCAGGTTGATGCTAAAGGCAAAAGCTTACAAAGAAAGAGAGTTCAATCCCTTACAAGAGTATTAAGCTATGATCAAAGATCTAACAAAATCCAAAAAACCTTTCAACATTATTAACTGGAGACAAAAAGTTCTAACTAAACAGATTGATTAGGCATCTAGCTTTTAGAGTTTGGCTTGGGGTTGAGATCCCATCAAAACATCTGTGATTTCTTTCATTCCAGACACACCAAAAAATTACTGCTGGAATCAGTCTCCAGACCTCTTAATGTTTTTTGTGAAATTAGAAGAAGAGGAAGAAGAGATATTGGGAATTAAGTTGATTCTGTTATTCCCTCAAGTTGATGGGCTTAAATAGTTGTTACAAATAATGTAAATAAGGAAAGAACCTAATAAAATATTACACAATCTCCTAACTTATTAGGGAATATTCTCATATCTACACTATCTAATTATACCATATTTAAATATTCTCATGTCTAAACTATCCAATTATACCATAATTAACACTTCCCCTCAAGCTGGAGCTTATAAGTCATATGCTCCTAGTTTGCCACAAATATAGTCAATTCTAGATCCGTGGAGTGATTTTGTTAAAATATCTGCCAATTGATCTTTTGAGTTGACAAAATTCGTGACGATGCATCCAGATTCAATCTTTTCCCGAATGAAGTGACAATCTATCTCAATGTGCTTCGTTCTTTCATGAAACACAACATTAGAAGCGATATGTAGTGCATCTTGGTTGTCACAAATCAATGTCATCGGTTCAACTCCTCCTATCTTCAATTCTTGGAGAAGTTGTTGTCTCAACCATATAAGTTCACATGTAGCTATTGCCATAGCTCGATACTCTGCCTTTGCGCTTGATCTAGCTACAACAATTTGCTTTTTGCTTTTCCAAGATATTAGATTGCCTCCAATTAGAACACAATATTCTGAAGTAGATCGCTTGTCAAAAGGAGATCCTGCCCAATCTGCATCAGAATATCCAACAATGTTGGTGTGTCCCTTATCTTCATACAATAAGCCTTGTCCTGGAGAGCTTTTGATATACCGCAGGATGCGAATCACTGCATTCCAATGACTATCACAAGGTGATTGCAAAAATTGGCTTATTAGACTAACAACAAATGAGATATCTTGTCACATGATCGTGAGATAGTTGAGTTTGCCAACAAGTCTCCAGTATCTGCTAGGATCTTAGGCTCCCCTTGTCCTAGAATAAGCTTAGCATTTGGATCTGTGAGAAATATTGGGGAAAAAATATTATTGAATTGTTATCCTACACTACTACATAAAGACCCTATTTATAGATACTACAATATAATCAAATTCCAACTCGGAAACAATATACTATTCCTATTCTAATTCTAAATAGGGCTACATATTCCTATTTCTATTCTAACACTCCCTCTCAAGCTGGTGCATACAAATCATAAGCACCTAGCTTGTTACAGATATAATTAATATGAGGGCCAGTGAAGGACTTGGTGAAGACATATGCAAGTTGATCACTTGACTTCACAAACTTTGTAACAATATCTCTTGAGAGTATCTTTTCTCTGATAAAGTGACAATCGATCTCAATGTGCTTGGTCCTTTCATGAAACACTGACTTTGATGCAATATGAAGGGCCGCTTGATTATCACACACAAGCTCCATCTGATCAACTTCGCCAAACTTTAGCTCCCTCAATAATTGTTTGACCCAAATAAGCTTGCAAGTTGCTGCAGCCATTGCTCGATATTCTGCCTCTACACTTGACCGAGCAACCATACTCTGTTTCTTGCTCTTCCACGACACCAAATTACCTCCTACTAATACACAATATCCGGATGTAGATCGTCTTTCAGAGGGTGATCCTGCCCAATCGGCATTTGTATACTCCGTGATATACTCATGGCCTTGATCTTCGAAGAGTAGTCCTTTTTCGAGCACTGGCTTTATATATTGCAGAATACGAATAACTGCATCCCAATGACTATCACAAGAGAGTCATAAACTGTCTTACAACACTCACAGGGAACAAAATGTCAAGTCTAGTCACTGTGGGATAATTTAACTTTCCCACCAATCGTCTATACCTTTCAGAATTACTGAGTGGTGCCCCTTGTCCTGGAAGCAGTTTAACATTCGAATCAATAGGAGTGTCAATTGGTCTACATCCCATCATCCCTGTCTCCTCAAGAATGTCTAAGGCATACTTGTGTTGAGAAATAACAATACCTGATCCAGACTGAGCAACCTCAATACCTAGAACATACTTTAATTTGCCAAGGTCTTTACTCTGAAAATGTTTAAAGAAATGTTGCTTCAAACTAGTAATACCATCTTTATCACTGCCAGTGATAACAATATCATCGACATAAACAATCAAATAAATACATAAATTTGTTGCAGAATGCCGATAAAATACAAAATGATCAGCTTCACTACGAGTCATGCCGAACTCCTGAATTACTATGCTGAACTTTCCAAACCAGGCTCGAGGAGATTGTTTCAGACCATAGAGACTTGCGCAATCGACATACAAGTCTACTAGACTCCCCCTGAGCAACAAAACCAGGTGGTTGCTCCATATAGACTTCTTCCACAAGATCACCATGTCGAAAAGCATTCTTAACATCCAACTGATGAAGGGGCCAATGACGAACGACAACCATAGATAGATAGAAGAATACGGACAAATGCCATTTTAGCCACGGGAGCGGACGTATAGCCCAAATATTTGAGTATATCCTTGGCAACAAGACGAGCCTTAAGTCGATCAACCTGACCATCTGGACCAACTTTTGCTGCATAAACCCAATGACAACCAACAACGGATTTACCTGCCGGAAGGGGGACAAGTTCTCAAGTACCGCTCGTATGTAAAGCAGACATCTCATCAATCATAGCCTGCTTCCAACCCGAATGAGAAAGTGCTGCACCTGTAGTCTTAGGAATGAAAATAGAGGACAAAGATGATAAAAAAGCATAATAGGATGATGTAAGACGATGATAACTCAAGAAAGTATAATGTGGGTTAGCATTTCGAGTGGACCGTATACCTTTTTGAAGTGTATCTGGTTGGCCAGGAGCAAGTCCGCAGTAGGAGCAAGGTCTGGCACATGACATGAATCATCTGAAACTGGTGCTGGATATGGACGACGATGATACGTTAAGAGAGGTTTGTTGGGTTTTGTCAGAGGTGGCACTATAATTGGAGATTCCTCAGAAGTTGGTACAGGTAGGACTTGAGGTAGAAGTAAGACCTCAGAGATATCAGGACGATCAGATAATGTATAGTAAGGTTGAGATTCAAATAATGTGACATCAGCGGACATAAGATATCGATTAAGCTCGGGGGAATAACAACAGTACCCTTTTTGAACTCGAGAGTAACCAAGAAAGACATATTTGAGAGCACAAGGGGCTAATTTGTCTTTTCCTGGAGCTAAGTTATGAACAAAGCATATGCTCCCAAAGACACGAGGAGGTATAGAATGGAGATGTGACAAAGGAAACAGTATGGAATGTGGAACTTGATTCTGAATAGAAGATGAGGGCATTCTATTAATTAAATAACAAGATGCAAGGACAACATCACCCCAAGAACGCAGTGGAACATAGGACTCAATGAGAAGAGTGCGAGCAGTTTCAATAAGATGCCTGTTCTTTCGTTCTGCTACACCATTCTGTTGAGGGGTGTACGGACAAGATGTCTGGTGAATAATTCCTTGGTGAGTCACAAACTCCTGAAATTGAGAGGACATGTATTCTAATGCATTATCACTACGAAGAGTACGAATGGAAACACCAAATTGATTTTGTATTTCAGCAAAACAAAAAATCTAGCCAGAAAACAGCCTGGAAGACTGAAAAAGTTGTCGGAACCCTAACCCGGCGATTGAATCTGGATAAAAGGGCTGGGTTGTAGTCGAAATCACTATGCGACCCCAACAGAAGAAAAAGATCGAAAAAGGGTCACCGGAGAGCCCTCACTAGCCGGCGTGTGAAGTGGATCTTGCCGAAAAACAGTCGCTTCTGGCGACGCTGAGGGTGCGTGACGAGGAGTTTTCCGGTGGGTCTGGCTGGGCTGTGGTCGCCCGAGCTTCCCGAGCCTAGTGACGGTGTTTGTTTTCGCACAACACCCACAGAAACGAAGATTACACAAACCAGCCACCAGAATAGTTTTTTTTTCTCACAAACGCTCTGATACCATGTGAAAAATATTGGGGAAAAAACATTATTGAATTGTTCTCAGGGGTTGGCCTGGTGGTAATAGACTTGAGCCTTGGGGTTTGCTCCCTTTCAAGGTCTCAAGTTTGAAACCCATTGGGTGCAAACAATTTCTGAGGGCCATCGGACTGGGTAAAACCTGAATTAACCGTGGTGCACTTGCGGGAAACTCCTTGCCGAGGGCCTGTGCACCCCCGGGATTAGTCGGGGCTCTAAGAGACTCGGACACTCGGTGCAAATAAAAAAAAACTACCACATAAAGACCCTATTTATAGATACTACAATATAATTCAATTCTAACTAGGAAACAACATACTATTCCTATTCCAGTTCTAAATAGGACTACATATTCCTATTCTAACAGGATTCATAGGATTGTCCACATGTTTGCAATCCAACATACCAACATCTTCCAAAATGTCTAAGGCATATTTCCTTTGTGTAATAGCAATACCATGGCTAGACTGTGCCACTTCAATGCCTAGAAAGTATTTTAACTTGCCCAAATCCTTCATCTAAAAGTGACTTGAGAGGTGTTGTTTGAGTTGAACAATACTTTCATGATCATCTCCTGTGATAACAATATCATCAACATAAACAATTAAAAGGATATGTTTTCCATGAGATGAATGCCTATAGAATACAGAGTGATCAACTTTTGTTTGGATCATTCCAAACTGTTGGACAACTCCTCGAAAACGACCAAGCCATGCTCTGGGAGACTGCTTGAGACCACAAAGAGATGACAATTTACAAACTACTCTAGACTCCCCCTGAGCAACAAACCCTAGTTGTTGCTCCATATATACCTCTTCAGCAAGTTCCCCATGGAGGAATGTATTTCTTATGTCCAACTAAAAAGGAGCCAATGATTCATTGCTGCCATAGAGATGAGAAGACAACAGAAGCCATCTTGGCAACTAGTGAGAAAGTATCTCCATAATCAATGCCATAAACCTGAGTGTATCCCTTAGCAACCAATCTCGCTTTGAGACAATCAATAGCTCCATCTGAACCTACCTTAACTGTGAATACCCAACGACGACTAACTGTGGTTTTGCCTTCAGGTAAAGGAACAAGCTCCCAAGTACCATTATCATGCAAAACAGTCATTTGCTCAATCATAGCCTGACGTCAACCTGGATGAACCAGTGCTTCTGTCATAGTCTTGGGAACTTTGACTGTTGATAAGCTAGTAATGAAGGCATGATATGAAGGTGACAGTCGATGATAACTTAAATTAGCATAAATGGGAGTTTTATTAGCAGTTGTTCTAGTACCTTTGCGAAGAGCAATGGAAAGATCATCTGATAAGGGCTCGACCGAAGCAGAAGACATTGTTGGAGCAGGTAACGAGTCACCAGGATTGCTTTGTGTACTTGTATCAAAGTTAGAAGTAATAACTGGATTAGCAAGCTTAGAAGGAGGTTGAGGTCGCCGTGAATAAACCTTAAGAGTTGGAGGTGGAGTTGGGGTTGGAATGGTTGGAATCAGAAGGACTGATATGGCATTTTGATTTTTCATATTAGGAGAAAAATATGGAGAAGTCTCGAAAAAAGTAACATCTGCAGAGACAAAGTACTTATTGGTAGAGGGATCAAAGCATTTGTAACCTTTTTGTAGACGAGAATACCTGAGAAAGACACATTTAAAAGCCTTGTGTTGAAGTTTATCTTTTCCAGGGGTAAGGTTATGAACAAAACAAGTGCAACCAAACACACGTGGAGGAAGAGAAAACAAATTTTGGTCTGGATAGAGGACTGAGTGTGGACTCTGGTACTGCAAGATAGATGAAGGCATATGATTGATTAAATAACAAGCAGTAATAATGGCATCACCCCAAAAACGTAAAGGGACATGATTGTGAATGAGTATTGTTCGAGCTGTTTCAATTAGATGTCTATTTTTTCGCTCAGCAACTCCATTTTGTTGAGGAGTATGTGCACAAGAAGACAAGTGCAATATGCCCTGGGATGACATAAAAAAAGAGAGAGGAGTAGAAAAGTATTCTCGGGCATTATCACTGATTAGCTTCTTAATGGAACTACCAAATTGATTGCGAATTTCAACACAAAATTTCTGAAAGATAGAGAATAACTCAGATCTATTTTTCATTAAAAATAACCATGTGCACCGAGAATAATCATCAACAAAAATCACAAAATAATGAAAGCCTAAGGAAGAACTGACAAGACTTGGACCCTATATATCCGAATGAACAATGTCAAACATAGTGATGGCCCTATTATTGACGCGCTTTGGAAAAGAGGTACGAGTATGCTTCCCAAGCTGGCACGACTCACATTCTAACAAAGATGAACTAGATAAAATGGGGACCATCTTCTGCAATTTCAAGAGAATTGGATGACTCAATTGACTATGAAGCAATTTAGAAGAAACAGCGGAAGTGAATGCAACATGTGGTGTTGGGATATAGAGCAGGTATAATCCTTGTGACTCATGCACTTTTCCAATCCTCTGCCCTGTACTCCGATCCTGCACAAGAACAGAATCATCAAGGAAGGTTACAACACATTTTAGGTTTTTTGTTAATTTGCTAATGGAAATAAGATTATATGGACATTCAGGTGCAAAAAGGACTAATTTTAAAGGTATGGAAGGCAAAGGGTGAGTTGTGCCTATTCCTTTTACAATAGTCTTTGATCCATCAGCCAAAGTAACTGTAGAGAGGGTAGAAGGGGTAGAAAGGGTAGAAAGAGTAGAGAGAGTATTTTTGTTACAAAAATATGGTCAGAAGCACCAGAATCAAGAATCCATTGTTCCTGAGATGAAGCAAAGGAGTTACCAGGTTGTACTGTTCAAGCAGTTGATGAGGTTGATGATTGTTGCCTTGTATTTGGTACTGAAGGTAATCATTATAGTCTGATTATCAATTTGGTTATTTGTCATTTTCTTTTTGGTCACAAAAAAAAGTATAGATGAATCAATTTTCAGTTTCTGTTACAGAAAGATTTAGAGAGAGGGCAAAAACACCCAATTGCTCTGATACCATGTGAAATTAGAAGAAGAGATATTGGGAATTAAGTTGATTCTGTTATTCCCTCAAGTTGATGGGCTTAAATAGTTGTTACAAATAATGTAAATAAGGAAAGAACCTAATAAAATATTACACAATCTCCTAACTTATTAGGGAATATTCTCATATCTACACTATCTAATTATACCATGTTTAAATATTCTCATATCTACAAACAACAATAACATACCCAGTGAAATCCCACAAGTGGGGCCTGGGGAGGGTAAAATGTACGCAGACCTTACCACTACCTTAGAGGTAGAGAGGCTGTTTCTGGGAACCTCGTCTCAAAAACTCGTAAGCAGAATAACTAGATATGAAAAAAAGGAAAAGGAAAAGAAAAGGAAACAGGAAGACCAACTACTAACAAAAAGTACATGGTAGTGTGTAAAACGGTAAAAAAATCAACATATATATGACGAATAATGACAACCCAGGATATAAAACACGCGACTAATCCTACTACCCTACTATACCCCAAAACCAGACATCAACCTAATCCTACTAACCTATTAGCGTGCTACTCTAATCCGCTATCTCCACTCCTTTCTATCTAGGGTCATGTCCTCGATGAAATCAAGTCTCGCTATATCTTGTTTGATTACCTCCCCCAATACTTCTTCGGTCTACCTCTACTCCTTTGTGTAACTCTGAAATCCAACCTCTCGCACCTCCTAATAGGAGCATTGGTACTTCTTCTCTGCACATGTCCAAACCATCGCAATCTCGCTTCCCTCATCTTATCAGCCACAGGGGCCACCTCTAGTTTCTCCCGAATGGTCTCATTCCTAATCTTATCCCTCCTAGTATGACCACACATCCATCTCTGTGACCTGCATCTTCTGAACATGTGTGTTTTTAATCGGCCAACACTCCATCCTATACAGCAAAGACAGTCTAACCACCATTTTGTAAAACTTACCTTTGAGTTTAGGTGGTATCGTCTTATCGCATAGTACTCCAGAGGCAAGCCTCCATTTAGTCCATGCTGCCCCAATACGATATGTGATATCATCGTTGATATCGCCACTACTCTGGATGATGGACCCCAGATATTTAAAGTTTTCTCTCTTGGAAATAAGTTAAGTGGCAAGCCTCACATCAATGGTTTCATCCCTCGCAACACTGAATTTGCACTCCAAGTATTCTGTTTTGGTTCTGCTCAGTTTGAACCCTTTAGATTCCAGAGCGTCTTCAAATCTCCAATTTATCATTAACTTTAGTACGACTCTCATCAATCAGTACTATGTCGTCTGCAAATAGCATACACCATAGAACCTCCTCTTAAATAGACCGCGTCAGCTCATCCATCACCAAGGCAAACAAATAAGGACTCAACACAGATCCCTGATGAAGTCCCATCTTAACAAGAAAATACTCTGAGTTTCCTCCCACCATTCTTACCCGAGTTTTGGCTCCATCATACATGTCCTTTATCGCCCTAATATATACCATTGGAACGCCTTTCACCTCTAGGCACCTCCATAGTACGTCCCTCAGAACTTTGTCATAGGCCTTCTCGAGATCAATGAACACCATGTGAAGGTCTTTCTTTCTTTCCCTATATTTCTCTACT
>JBCEWC010014408.1:0-14389 GCA_038996855.1 Solanum aculeatissimum
AGGCCTAAAAGATAGAACATGTGAACTAAGACAGCATCAACTCCAGTACTAACAACCCCATTCTTTAGGTACTCATCAACGTTGGTAACACTCCAGAGGCAAACCATTTTGCTTCTTTTAGAAATGCATTGCATAGACTTGCCCACTAAAATTTTTAAAATATAAATTAAGAATACATCATATAAAATGGTAAACACTATCTAATAATAATAAATATTTTTTAAATGTGGGAAATCAAACCCTCACCAATAAGATAAAAATTCACGTAGTCGATCAATTGAGTTATTAAGATTCTTCTAGTTAATAATAAGCTATAAATTATCTTTTGATTTTTTAAACTAGATTAATAGAAATAAATATTTATATTCAATATAATGGACGAATAAAAAATGAACGGAGGTGTCAATTTGACTAGACAAAAGAAGTCATAGGGCAAGTTATGTGAATAATACCGCATTGCGCAAATCTTGAATGGGGTTTTGTCCATAGATTTTGTAGATATTATAGGCAATATCATTAATGGTATCATAAAGAGCCTTATAAGGTGATCTCATGTACTCTGGTAAATCCACCATGGCACTCAATTCCCACCTGAAATAATAATAGCCTTTTAAGGTCATGGACCACCAAATAAATGAATAATAAAGATGTTTTATTAAACTTTCGCCGTTTCAAAAAGAATGATTTAGTTTGATTTGATACAGAGTTTAGAAAAATTAATAAAAATTTTCAATCTTGTGATCCTAAATTAAAGTTATGTTAAATGTATCATAATGCTCTTTAATGTTGTGGTCTAAAACATGTCACGTAGAAAGTTGAAGTTAAAGTTTTGCCCAAAAAAAAAAGGGTCGTGTATGTTTTTAAACAAACCAAAAAGAAAAGTAGGCCATACTTTTTGAAACGGAGAAAGTGATAGATAATTAATCCCACATATTATTGTAAATATTTTTTGAGTGATCTGACAAACTAAAAGCTCAGATAAAATACCTATTGACAGTTTGAGTGAAAAGGGTTAACTCTTCAATAGTCCCATAAACATCAAAAATGTCATCTATGACATGGACAAAAGAGATGCATTTTGCTAGCTCTATTCTTTGTTGTGACATTCTTGGATCTGTAAGAGCTGCCATTGGCCAAGTATACCATTTTAATGGTTGGTCTCTCAAAATCTTCAATTCTTCAGCTAAGCCAAGACTTCTCCAGCAGCTATATATATCATTATTAGAAGTTGCAAATAATAGATTAAATTATTTACATATACTGACAATATAATCTGAATCAAGAGCTCCAATATTTTCAATAGTGAGAAAGATATAATTAACTTTTATAATTACTAACCTAGAAGTTAAGTCCAACTAATTTACCTCGAAAATTGAGCCAATTCATGTAGATGTATCGCTTTTGTTATGGAGTGGTCCATATTTGCTAATTCTTGTAAGGTGCTTTTTCCCCATCCTTTAATTCCTTTAAAGTTGTTGATGAAGCTTTTGGCCTTGTAACTTGCTAAACTCTTGTGGTATGGATACTTCAATGTTTCTTTAATAAGTCTAGCTTGAACACATGAGTCATTATGTGCAAGACATGCATTTAGGTGCTCACTACTGAAATTTGCAACTTCATCAAGTATGTCTTCACCTTCTATACCAAGTTGTGCTGCTTCATATAGACCAATTAATCCACTTACATCTTGGCTAAGGTTTAATCCAAATGTCCCATCATTATTGTTCTTGAATTTTTTAAATACATCTGCTCAAGGTAATAGAAGGTTATTAGATAGATATTGTTTTTTCAAAAAAGGACAAAAAATATTTTTATAACTAATAGTTTAATTTACAAATGTCTCTGTCGTTTGATCCAAATTTCCCTATTGTTACTTTAACATGCCTCATGCCCAAAGGTAAAAATTTATGAGTTCTAATAACGACCTATAATTCATGTACAATTCAATAATTGGGTTCAATACTATTTATTTTCTTAAGAATGTCTTTTAACAACCTATAAAAATTCAATTAGTTAGAAAAACCACATTTTTATGTTAATACCCTTTAACAACCTCGATGTCGTGTCGTTTGAGATAATACTAGATTAATTCAAAAAATTTGGCCTTCGTTGGAAAACCAATTACCTGCTGACACGTGGTAACCTTGTTGCCTCAAAAGCCTGAAACAAAGTGAAATATCATGGTGTGTTTGGTACTTTCCTCATACTCTTTTTGTAAAATGGATTGAATTTCTTCTTGAAAATGGTGGATCTCTTATTTCTCGGAAGTCAAAGAAGCAAGAAACAATGTCTAGAAGTTCAGCAGAAGTTGAATTTAGAAGCATGGCAAACTGTGCAGCTGAAGTCACTTGGCTAACGGGTCTATTCAGAGAACTAGGAGTTCAAATTGAGCTATCAGTAAAGATGTACTGTGACAGCAAAGTAGCAATTCAAATTGTTGCAAACCCCATATTTCATGAAAGAACCAAACATATTGACATAGATTGTCACTTTGTAAGAGAAAGGATTTGTCAAGGGATGATCAAGACTGAGTTTACTCACACAAAAGATCAACTAGTTGATATACTAACAAAGGCACTGGGCAAAGCACAACATCACCAACTACTGGACAAGGTTGGAGTCCTGAACCTGTTTAAACCATGAGCTTGAGAGGAGGTGTTAACTACACTATAGAGTTAGCAAGCTATACGTCATAAAATCTGTTAGAAGAAGTATATAAATACACATGTAATGTGTGATCTTCAATGTACCAGTGACATCTAACAAATTCTTTCTCTTCCTCTTTTGAATCCTCTCTCTTTTACCTAGATCCCTAAATCTTTAAACTCCATTAATGAAGCCTTCAATTGTTTTATCAAAAAGGGACAAAAAATATTTTTATAACTAATAGTTTAATTTGCAAATATCTTTGTCATTTGATCCAGATTTTCCTATTATTACTTTAACACGCCTCATGCCCAAAGATATTAATAAGTGAAATTAAATAATTGGTCACATCTAAAAATTTAATTAGTTAGGAAAATCAATTACCTGCTGACACGTGGTAACCTTCTTGTCTCAAAAGTCTGAAACAAAGTGAAACATCATGATAAAACAGGCACTTTCCTCATACTCCTTTTGTAAAATGGATTGAATCTCTTCTTGAAAATGGTGTTCAATTCCCATACGTTGAATGATATCCACTAAAGCAAGATTATTAGTATTTTCTTCTGTTCTTAGTGCATACTTGACATCCTTCACAAGAAGTCCAAATTTGGTCCTATTAAAATCATCCTGCATCATTAGTAAGAATTTTGTCACGTAACACTTCACGTGGAAAATTGGAATTTTTTTTTTCTCTATTTTTACCATTTTCAAAATTGGAGCTTGGAGGAGCAATTTTTAAAGGAGATTTTTCTAAGAAACTTTTTGGATAAGTAATTTTTTAATCAAATACCTTTATTTTTCATCAATATTTAGTGACTCCAACTTAAATACCTTGATTTTTAATTTGTATTTTGGAGGATTTTCATGAAACGTGGGTTTGAGCACTTTTTTATGATTTCTAACTCATTTTCAACACTATTTTTTTGGGATTTTCAACTATGAGTCCCTAATAACTATGTATGTTGTATTTTTTTTATAGTGCACCACCATTTTGGGAGTTGAATTCGCGTTTCTCTCGTCCGATTGAAGTGTTCATGTGCAGTTTGGTCTTGAGGCAGGTTTGGTTAATCCTTCTTGGGATTGAGGTTGAGTAATTAAATATGCATATGTGTTAGATTACCAAATGTGATTGTGACATGTTACTTGGATGTAAAATTGTAGATAATCGTGAAGTAGTTATACTTATCACCATGTCTAATCGTATAATTGTTGAATACTTGTGATTGTGACCTTCCTTATTACTTAATTTATACTATTGAAACACTCATGAATAAATTAAGAATCTTTTTGGGTTGTGATGAGATTATGTGGAGGTACGCCTTATCAAAAAATGAGTTCCTAAGTTGAATTATGACTTGAATGGTATGTTCTTTTTTAGAATTAAATAGGGAACCTCTCCTTATCATTGGATTGTTGAAACTTTATCACTTATTTGTATATGGACTTCTAACTAACCATCAATTATGCTTGTACTCATTCTCATGCATTTGTATCTTGGAAACTAGTTATGACAAATTGTTTGTTTTGTAAGAAAATGTGACACTTTTGAAAATTCTTGACCATGTGTGGGTGGCAAGACGATGGTAATATTGGGATTGTGTGTGAGGGTCCCTGGGTTCTGTTAGTCTATGGAGTCGTTGCTCAATGGGGGTGTATACCAAAGATTGTGCGATAGTCTTGATTCCACCTTGCATTACATACATTGCATCATCATTATTACACAATTTAATCTGAGTAAATTATTGGATCGTGATCTCTCTCTCTCTCTCTCTCTCTATATATATATATATATATATATGTGTGTGTGTGTGTGTGTGTGTGTGTGTATTGGCGACACCTTACCAGACTGGGTTTTACTGTGTGCAGGTGGAAACATTCTTAGTTTTTCACATTGTTTGTTTAATTCCTAATACCAGTCGGGCGAACCTATTAGGTACATATTATTTGTACTCACCTCTATTTTTTTCTCCCTCAGCAGATTTCAGTCAGGGTTATCCCCATGGTAGCTAATTGTTTGCGCAAGTTTTCTCAGTTCTAGTGGTGAGACTCACGGTAGCGTGTTTCATTGGATACTATCTTTAGTTTAGTAGTCTTTGTTTGTATTCTGAGACTAAATTATATCTATAAACTCTCATATTTTGGTAGATGCTCTTTAGTTTTTGTGACACCATGTTTTGGGAATTGATCTGTATTTTGAGATTATGGAGACTTATTTAAGTATTTATCTATTTATCTTCTTTGAGGCTTCTTTTGTTATTTAGTCAAGTTTTCAATATTTTTTAGTCGTGACCCTGTTTTTGGGTCGTGAAATATAGTTCTTTTGGCGAGGAGAGGTTTCTCTAATAAGATCTTCTTGAATAGCCCATTTGTTAGATCGGCTTCTCCATGAAAATTGGATACTTATTTATTTTATTTTTTAATTTATTTTATATTTAAAAACTATATTAAAAGTATTACTTCTTTCGTCCCATTGTATGTGGCATCCTTTGACTTGGTGCGATGTTTAAGAAAAAAAGAAAAACTTTTGAAACTTATGGTCTAAAATCATTCTTAAATATTTATGTGGTTAAGAATTATTTCATTAAAGAGAAAAAAGAAGTTTTAAAGTTAAATGATTTCCTATTAAAGTAAGGTGAAATTCTTTTTGGGACGGATCAAAGAGGAAAGGGTGCCACCTATGTAATTAACAACTTAAAATATTTTTTATACATTAAAAAATATGTAAAAATTACTAGAAGCCACAATAATAAACAATTATCTTACCCGACTCTCGAATCTTAATTGGATTTCATTGAAAAACCAATTACCTGCTGATATATGACGATTATATTGGACTTCATTGAACAAGGATGCAACATTTTTAAAGTACTGCTTTGAAGTCGGACTAATTTTGAATTCGTATATTGCATGGCTAAATTCTTGGGGAACACTTGCAATATGATTTTCTTTTCAGTTTCAAGAACTTTATCACAAAATCTCTGATTAAAAATGGAGGAGTCTCAATAATTCAATTACAACCTATCCATGTTAGTTACGAGAAAGGTTATGCTTATACTTACATCAACCTTTAGGTACACTAATAATGTAAAAAATAATAATTGGATATGACTCTTTTTTTTCAAAAGTGAATGATAGTGTTACACTAATAATGTAAATAATAATAATTGGATATGACTCTTTTTTTTCAAAAGTGAATGATAGTGTACATTAATGATGCAAAGAATTTTTACATTTTGGATATATTTAATAGATAAATATGTATACGCTAGCGTAAAACTATTTATTTTGTCAATATATAAAAATTAAATCTTACTTGATTATATCTCGAAGTTGCTCTTAGAAGATCTTCTTGAACAGCCCATTTGTTAGAGCTTTTGCATGAAACTTGAATACTTCTTCCATTTTGGCCAATAGAGATATATTGTGAAGCAGAAAGGACTATAGTCATTGCCATGAAAAAAATAATTTAGTATAGATATATATTTTGTGGCATTAAATATTTGAATGAAGAAATAACAATTCGATCTCCATCTATTTATAGAGGTACTGTTGGAGAGAGAAGGTGCAAGATTAAAAGAGTCCCAATTTATATGAGTTTTGTAAATTTAATACGAAATTAATGAAAGAAAGATTTTTAAAGTTTGTAGTATTAAATAAGTCATAGATATTTATATAGCTAGAAATCATTTCATCAAGAATAAACTTGTCATTTTAAATTTAAATTGCTTGTAAATATTGAAACACATCATTCTTTTTAGAACAGACTAAAAAAGAAAAAGAAAAATTAAAGTTTTGTCTCTCTCAATGCATAGAGAAAGCACAAAAAAAGAAAAAAAAATAAAAATAAAAGTTTTGTCTCTCTAATACATGAGTAAAGCACCACACAAAAAAAACAGAAAAATAAAAATTTTGCTTCTCATACATGGGAAAAATATAAAAAAAAAAGAAGAAAAAATAAATAAAAGTCTTGTCTCTCTCATACATGGGAAAGCACAAAAAACAAAGAAAAAGAATGAGAATAATGGAACACAGGAAAAAATAATTTAATTTTTTTTATTTCTAAAAAATAATATTAATCAATAATAAATAATTTTTTTGAGTTTTATTTGTACCAGACGAAAATAGTTAGTGTTTTTTTTTTTTTGTGAATTGACGATGGTATAATTAGTTATTTTTTTAGTGATTTATTTGGTTGGTTATTTAGTTAAGTTGTTTGATTGGTATCATTAATTTGGTTGGTATTGTTTTGATATTTGATTTGTATTTTTTTTGGTTTATCATGTGATATATTTGGTTGGTATTTTGATTGATATTTGTTTCTTGGATTGTTTGATGTGATTTATTTGGGTGAGTATTATTTTGATGTTATTTTTATCTTAACTCGTATTTAGTTATTTTTGTTGGTTTTAATATTATTCATAATTGTTAAAAAAAATGATATAAGTTTGAGTATATTCTTCTTGAGAGAAAATGAGCATTAATCAAGCAACTCCCTTTTCTGGGAAGAGAGAGACAATGAACATTAATTTCGTTTTTCTTTTATTTTTATTTGTTCCATTTTTTTCTTTCCTATTTTTTTGGTTACCACCTTTTATCATTACCCGTCACCAATCAGTAATTTACCTAGTTGTGATTAAGTTTTCACGAATTTTTATACCAACAAATGCACCAAAAAACTGAAGATGTTCATCTATCAAGTTTAACAATAATTATTCTTTGTTGAAAAAAATCTATCCAAAAACAAGTTCAATAGATCAATAATTATAAAAGAAATTACAAAATATCAACCAACTAGGCTACTAGATTTTACCACCACCAATCACCAATTAGCAATTCACCCAATCGTGAGTAAGTTTTCACCAAATTTTATACCAACAAATGCACCAAAAATTTGAAAGTGTTCATTCACCAAGTTTAACAATGAATATTCTTTGTTGGAAAAAACTCATCCAAAAACAAGTTCAATGGATCAATAGATATAAAAGAAATTAAAAAAAATCAACCAACTAGGCTACCAGATTTTACCGTCACAAGTCACTAATTAGCAATTTACCCAGTTATGATTAAGTTATCATCAAAATTTATTCCAAGAAATGCACCACATCATTCATCAAGTTTTACAACAATTATTCTTTGTTGAAAAAAAAAATCTCTCTAAAAACAAGTTCAATGAACAATAGCTGTAAAAAAATTACAAAAAATCAACCAACAAAGTTTTTGTCATCACCAGTCACTAATTAATATTTTTACCCCAATGATGTGACTAAGTTTCATCAAATTTGTAATAATAACTACACCAAGAATCTGAATATCCTCATTGACCCAAAACAAGTTCAATGTCTTAAAAATTAGAAAAGCAATTAAAAAAATACATGATATTTGCAGTGGTATATAAAAATACATGGTATTAAAAAAATAATTATTTTCCTTTCTTCGTTTTCTTTGGTAACAACTGCTTTCAATCCAGCAAAACACATGGTATTTGCAGTGGTATATGAAAATTTGCTTAATTAATGTTCATTGTCTCTCTCATACATGAGGAAGACTCTCAAAAATGAAAAATTAAAGAGAAAAACAAAATATGAAAAAAAATTATGTTAATTAATATACTCAAACTTATCATCATTTTTTAATAATTATGAATAATATTAACACCAACAAAAACAACAAATTCGAGTTAAGATCAAAATAACATCAAAATAATGCCCGCCCAAATAAATCACATCAAACAAACCAAGAAAAAAATATCAACCAAATATATCACATGCAGATAAACCAAAAAAAAATACAAATCATCAAATACCAAAAAAATATCAACCAAATAAATGATATCAAATAAATTTTATTTATGCAATTTCAAAATAATATCAAAATAAATCAATGAAAACATCAACTTTTGCTATCAACAAATACCAAATACAATGTTCAATAAGCTTATCAACATTATTAACAATTATTAACAATCCTAAATAAATTTAAAACTTGTAAAACATTATTTTGTATTAATATTTTATTATTAAAAAAACATGTTGTTACATGCAACTGTAATATGAATTATAGAAATTTAATTTTTATTATCCAAATTTTTTTTTCTTAAATCCTAATTTTAATGCATTTTTTTTGTCTAGCAGAAAAATTTGAATATAATGAATTATGGAAAAATAACAACAAAATATTTGCATGCGTTACCTAACAATAATTATTAAAATCGGCACAAAAAATAATACCTACACGCATATCATCTTCTATTTTTTATAAAATACGTTTACTTGAAAAAATAAAAACATCAACACATGTAAACTTTTTAAAATTCAACTAATTCTTTCACAATCTATGAACACACACACAAAAAAAAAATTAATTTTAAAAATAAAATTAAAAATGATGAAAGTTTACTGTCATACGTCAAAAGAAATAAAATTTTAGAAAAAAAATTACCTTGCATCTACCATCTGTAGATTTAATTTCTTGGACAGGAGAAAACAAAAAGTAACTAAAAAATCAAGAAGATGGATGTATGCAACAATGAATCCAACAAATTGAAATGCGAATGAAAAATGAAATGGTAATGAAAATGAAAAAGATACAGATTAGTAATGGTAAATGAAATGTTAATGGAAAATGGAAGGATATATACATAAAAACGGATTAGTCAATTTTGGGAGTATAAACTTTGAGAGTATAAAAAGTAAATGATCATTAAATATATATATTTTTTTTAAATAAAAGAAAAATATATTAATAACATAAGATGTACATGAATGTAAATAAAAAATATACATTTGTAAATATTTTTTAGGGTTGACATGATTGATAATATAAGGTCTTAAAATGTATAGTCTTGTCATTTTTCCATAGTCAATCAACTGAACTACTAATATTTTCCGTAAAGAAAGATACTAGTTCATTTAAATCCCCTTTGATAAAAAAATATACTATTTATACAACATTAAAATTATTTTTTATATATACTTTTAGAATTTGAATTTCTTTAATTAAAATTATGACTAGGCCTCTAGTCATATATAACTCAACAATATTAGTGATAAAATTCAATTAAATAGTTTACGAGTGAGAAAAAGTGATGTATTTATACACTAAACCCTAAGTAACACCTCTCATATATTGTCTTAAACCATGAATAATGATCAACTTTTACATGTTGAGTCTGTTACATAAGTGAATACATAATCTTGTGTTGAATTGAGTTTGTTACATAAGTGGATGCATAACCATGTGTTGTTTCTGGATTTATTTATATGTTGATCAATATAATTGTATTTAGATGATATAAATTTAAAACACGTTTACAATGTTTGTGTACATTTGGACCCATCTAAAGGCTATTTTAGGAGCAAGTGTAAATTAATGAGCACGATCAATGTAATGGCAATGGACCAACAACCTATCAATGTAGATAAATCTTATGTGACAAAAAGCATATACGTGTTCTTTAATTTAATCTCAATTAATATTTACGCAACATCCTACATAATAATTTTATATCTTACTAGGTATTTAATGTATATTATATCATATAAAATGTGTGTGCTTACTTGTTCAATTTTATATAAATTTAAGGGTATGTCTAGCTACTTATGCGCATTCAAAGTTGAAAGGTATAGTTGCCAGTTGAAACCAAGTTACTAGGGATGGCAATGGGACGGGACGGGTAGGTTTAAAGTTATGTGGGGCGGGACGGGTGCGGGACGGGTTGAAGTAACTATTTTTAAAACTAATGTGGGGCAGGGCGAGGATTTAAAAATCCAAATAGAAATTTGAAGAAAATTAAATCTTCATAATTAGTAAAAATCAAAGATATAAAATTATTATATTAAACATTCACTTTAATTTTATTTTATTTTCTAAAATTTAAACTAGACATGTCCGGTAAATTGCTAGTTGTTAAAATATTAATTAGAAACTTTTAACTAACGATTAAGAAACAATTGTTAAAATGTCAACTAAAAATAGTTAATTAGTTGTTGAGATGTTAATTAGCGAAAAGTTTTAAAATATTACGAATTTTAATTTTTCATATTAAATTCAATTAAAAACTAAAAGCACTTAAAAATTTAAGGGCGCGGGTTTATGCGAAGCGGTTTAAAAAAATTGCGGGTTGAACTCAACTCGCCCCACACCCACCCCATTGCCACCCCTACAAGTTAAGGAGCATATTTATGAATTATAAAGTAACAATAATTATATTTAAAAATAATTTAATTTTAAAATATTCATATTACTTTTTAAAGAGATAATTTATGACAATAATGTATTTAGTATAATTACATAAGTAGAGTCTGAAGAAGATAGGATACACGCAAATCTTAATCGTATTTTTAACAACCCATCTTAAGATGAGAAGTCTCACATCGACAAAACACATGAGAGATGTTGGATATATAAGTAAACAAGTCTTACCTACTAGTGACGCGTTTTAAAATCGTGACGACCTAGGCCGAAAACGGACAATATCATTAGCGAGTTGGACCGTTACATTGTTTTTGTGAGATATAGAGATTGTCGTTGCTAGTTACTTTGAAGAAGATATGTTTATTATTTTAAACATATTATGTGAACTATCAAAAATTTAAAATTATTTTATTCATCTCAATTTATATGATACTTTTCACATTATGAAATTTAAATTATGTAAAATTTTGATCGATATTTTGAATGTAATTTTTATATACTGACATAATAAAAATTATAACTTATAATATTTTTTCATATAATTTTTAAATATATATAAATTTGATTTTAAAATAATAAATTAATCTAATTTAATTTGCCTTTTGAAAATTAATTTAATTGACATCCAATAAACAAAAAGCACAGTGTACACATGTAACACAACTACTATATATAGATTTCTCCCACCTACCACCACCATAATTTTTTTTTTTTTTTTGTAGATTTAAAAAATAATGTCTATTCCAGTTGGGTCTACCATTGGCATAATCTATGGTACCCCTAAGTTGTTTGTCACAAACTTTCCCTGAATTTAATTGATTTATCACCTATATTATTATTATTCAAATTTAGAGTTATCAATACGAGTTGGTTCATCTTATTTGGATTGCTACATACAAGTTTTAAAATTTAATGGGTCAGATCGAACTTATCCTTTTTTTTTGTGGATCAGAAAACATCTACATCAACCCATCAGTATGTGGACTGGCCTTGTCGGGTTAATCCATATTTTTATAAAAAAAATTAAATTAAATTATAATTTAAAAATATTAAAACAAATAATAATAAGTCAATATCATGTGGTATTAGTGTTACTATTACAAACTTTGTCTGATTTTATGTGGCACCATTTTCTTTTTGGTCTATCCCCCCAAAAAATGTCAACTTACTTTAATTGTAAATAATTTAAATTTAAAATTCTCCTTTTACCCTTAATGAAATGATTCTTCGCCACATAAATATCTAAGAATGATTTTAAACCACAAGTTTCAAACTTTTTTTCTTTTCTTAAACATAGTGCTAAGTCAAAGGCTGTCATATAAAATGGGACAAAGAGAGTATTATAAAAATATAATTTGTATCTAAATTTTAATATTTAAAATTTTTAAATGAACTTTGAGCTTAGTCTCTTATTATTCGTTAAGGAAAAATTACACGAATACGCAAACATATACTAGTTAATTAGCAAACATAGCTATAGTTTGAAGTAAGTACGGCTCGTGACAAACATCTAACTGTAATTACATTTGTGTTTTTGTATAATTCATGGAATTTATACAAATGTTATTCGTGATTATACAAAAATTGTGCGCGAATCAAATTATTTAGCGAAATATACAAACATTGTGAATTGTATAGTGAATTATATAAACGTTGTGCACGAAATGTATAGCGAAATATACAAATGCAATACCAAAATTGCGAATTGTATAACGAATTATACAAACATATACAAAAGTTACGTTAATTATACAAACATTGCTATAACTATAGTTACAAAATGTAATTATCCAAACTATAGCTATGAAACATAATTAAGATATTTTTGAGAGGTTATACACAAAAATTCCTCTATTGTTAATACTCTATTTTATTTTTAATTCAGCCCACGGACCGAACCAACTTATATTGCAAAACCCTCATATGTGTTTCGTGTTGGTCTATAATTGCTTTTATTTATAGTACATATGATATTTTGAATTATTATTTTGCGTCTCAATTTATATGACATAATTCAATTTTCGAAAGTCAAACAAGAATGATAATGTATAATTAGTATAAACAATGTATATTGTCTTTGAAGCATAGTTATATATTTGTTACGATCCAACTTTACATGTCATGATGACACCTACCATAACTCATCGATAGGTAAGTCAACCGTAACCCCAAATTGCTAGTAACAGGTGTGAGGGCAGAAGTAACCTTAAGAAAAATCAACTGACAATCTAATCACGACGATAACAAAACTGGTACTATATAGAAAACAAACAACTACAAGATATCCCTCCCAGAACCTGGAAGTCATATGTATAGAGTTACTATAAATAAGATACATACCAACTAAGTCATATATATATATATATATACACACACACACACACACACACACACACACAAGACCAAAAATAATATACAAGGCTAGTCTCTAAAAGCAAAACACGGATCACTCATCTAGATGGAGATTGGAAGGATCCAAGAACGCTCAATGCTCACCACAAGCCTCCAGAAATGATGACAACAACAGGGGAGTCAATGTTGTTGGCTCGTGCACAATCCTACATCACGCAACAAAATACAAAATGTAGTATGAGTGTACTAGAAATAAGGTACTCAGTAGGTATCATAGGCTGACTGAGTAAAAACAGTAAAATAAAGCAGGAATCAGTTAGAATATAACTCCACAAGTGGTTAATCATAAGAATCAGGCACGCATGCACGCGAATATGAAAACAATCAGAAACTAAATGACGATGTAGTGATATACGCGGGTGTAAGGCCCTACTGCCTACACCTGCACGTCAATCGAGTCCCCATAAGCCTAGAAGGCACACCTACACACAAGGATAAGGTAAAGAAAGGTATGCTGGAATATGGTCTAACGGTGTCAAGACTTAAATGATCTCATAACCCAACGATACATATGTAATCACAATTTTTCTAGAACAATCTAACCTTAGAACCAAGTTGTATATCCCGACCTAGCCTTAGACCCAAGTTATATCTTGGCCTTAGATCCAGGCTATAGTCCCAACATGGCCTTAAGCCGTAGATATGGTCAAACATAGCCTTAGGCCTTGGATATAATCTAATATGGCCTCAACTGATATGGCCTCTAACGATATGACCTCAAATGATATGGCCTCAAACGAGGGGTATACAGAGTATAGATGATACTCGTCCCTCAATCTCATAATGGGAGGATAAGTAACAAATCACAAGAATTCCAGGCCTTAGACTATATGAGATCTTACTCTGAGCTCCCGAGTGTCTTGTCGATCACATCTAAAACCGAGCAGAGGACGATAAATCATGGAAACACTCCAAATAAGCAACCGATCATGTGAATAATTAGGTTTCTATCTTTCTATGACCTATCTAAGGCTCAACTCTATCATACTCAAGTCTGTTATTCCGATCTACAAAGATCTACACCTCTCAAGTCACATCGGGTGAATGCATATAGTAGTCTATCAGTGTCACGCCCCGGGAGGGTACCCTAGGCGTGGCCGGCACTCGAAGACTATTGCTAGCCCCCGAGCGAACCGCT
>JBCEWC010014409.1:0-14387 GCA_038996855.1 Solanum aculeatissimum
TAAATATTTAATACTATTAAAATAATGATATAATAATTGGAAATAAAAAGTGAAAAGACGATTTTGTCTAAAGAGGAATCATTTAATGAAGGACAAAAAGTTCAAACAACATTTCTAACGGCCTTCACACTTTTAAGATAGTATAGATACATTATAAACTTATGGATTAATTTTTATATTTGAAAAATATGAAATCATGGTAGAACCATACCTTTTCCTTTTTGCAAAATCTATAAACAATCAAGAAAATACATATAATTAACAATGATGACCTAATTTACTCGAATTATAAAAAAAATTCTAACCTTTGGCCACTTTCATGAACATTTCCCCAACTAAGGCTTTTACCCATCATCAATTACAGGTCTAAATCATTCCCTACAATAATTCCCCCCCAGTATCTGAGATCTAGGAATCAAATTATAAGTTAGAGAAGCGATTAACTTGCCTTTAGAAATGAAACTGGCAGAAAATTGAAGAGAAATAGCCCTAAGTCGTTTCTAGTCTCACAGAATGAAGTGGGAGAAATATTGAGACTTAGTTAACTTAAACTCTGTGTCTATCCCGCCATGGCGACCACTAATCCCACAATAGCGAAGTGCACGGAGATAAAAAAACTTCATAAGCTCGCATCCCAACCCCATTTTTACAAAACTCTCAAATCTTTACATTAAACAATCACCTGAATTTAATTTCGTAAAGTTGTACAGGCTTCTAATCATCTTGTATATCAACTTGAATGATCAAATTTATAATCCAACTCTCAATTCTTTATAGAATTGCCTTAAAACTCATATGACTCAAATTTTGTCTGAAATTAGCCTCAATTCAAAAAATTTAATTTACTACGAGAAAGTTTTCTATTCCAATTTTCTTCCCTATTGACCTATTCATAATGATGAAGTTAGATTGTTACAGTTTTCTAAATAGATAATATATTTATTTGGCCATAAAAATAACCTTTTTTAATAAATAAAATAGGTTTCTATATATATTTTAAAATTAAATTAATATAGGTCTCTGGACGTTATTACTTTTTTATAAAAGAGACAACGAAGTAGATCTTCGTTAACATGTATACTTCTTAGATAAGAGCAATTTCATCATTTATAGAAGTGGTTAGAACCAAAAGCCAGCAGAGGGTATTTATGAAATTTATGTACTTATTCTGTTTTAATTTATTTGTTTTACTTTTTTTTAGTTTGTTATATATTTTAAAATTACTGTCACGACCCAAGCTAGACCCCAGATATAACACGGCGAATGAGATCCGCGAGGGAACTCCAAACTAGAATTTTTAGCACATCATAAGCATTCATCGGTTAAAAGATAGATCATAGCCAACGAAAGAATAAAAGTTGAGTCATAGAAGATTAAACAACAAAATCGAGTCATAAACTGCATAGTTACAAACATAGTGTCCAAGTCATGCCTCTGCATACTAGATCAAGTGGGGGTCAAGACATGTCCTGGGCTCACCCTCAATAAAGATAAAGAACGAAAGTCTCAAAATAGATATAAGTTGTAATATAGACTAGATATTACATGATTTTCCCTGAAGAAGGAGGACTCACCACAAGCTACTAGAAATTAGTTGGAACTAATAATGAGGCTATAGAGGGTCATCACTTTTTCCTAAATGGTGAAATCATGCAAGCAAAATATGTGTTAGTATATGGAGTGTACTACGTATGCAGGTGAAAGACAGTAAGAAACATATGATATCATAGGCAAGTAAGGTACACAAGTAATCATAATAAAAAACATTGAGGAGTTATGAAAGTAATGCATGAAATGCCATGAATGTACATGAGTAAAATAGGCCTATATATGTGGGACATGATTATAACCATTAATAAGACCATGCAAGATATAACATAGAACCTTAATGTTGCCTCTACATCAGAGAAAAAAGAGTCTACTTGACAAGGTAAAACTCTACCCCACTTTATGGGTCATGAATCATATCGCTGTATGTGGATCAACTAGCTACAACATAATCCTACGGTGGCACATAGTTATGAGACAAAAGATTTTATATGCGGACCTTTGGAGATAGTCCCTCATTTTAAGCCTCATTCGGTGCTAAGTCAAGTCCCAAGGAATATACATATATATATGCTGTGAAGTAAAAGCATACTTAAGTTCATAAGCTTAATCAAAGTTTCAAATACATAAGTGCATGAATAGGTTAGCTTTTCTCATGATCTGTGTAAAGGGAAGGTTGTACCTATCCTCATCAATGCACAAAACTTATTCATGATGATGTAAATATACCTTTACTTGATCATATTCATGCCATAATCACATTCATACTTTAGAGTTTGTACTTGCATAATAATGTTCATACTTGAGGTCTTATAGTAACATAGTCATACTTGAGAGAACTCGATGCATGATCATGAGTTTATGAAACGTAAGCTTAAAATCATGCACTTGAAGCAGATTCAAACTTATTTTAATTGTTTAAGATCATTTGAACAAAATTGAAAGTACCCATGCATAGATTTCATAAACTCAATAAGCTTGAAGATGTAGTATCATGATGTTTATGCAATTTCATGTAATCGAAGCTTAAACATTCATATATAAGCAGAATAATACTATTTAGAAGATAATTTAAGAAATTGGAGTTCATACATGAAGATTCATAAAATTCATGATTTGAAATTGAGTTAAAGAGATGAAATTAGTTTGAGCTTTATGGGTAAAATGGACCAATGAATCAAACATGCATACCTTATGTGCTTAATTTGATGGTTTGACGAATATTGAACTTGAACTTGAGGCTCTCCAATGAATTCCTAAGCTTGAGCTTGAGAAAGACTTGAGCATTATTTTGGTGAAGTGAATTAAAGTCTAAGTGGGAGGAGTGATTGAAAGACATTAGAATAGGTTAGCATAACATTAGGAGGAAATTTTAGTCTAATACCTCTAAACGAAATTTAGGAATTAGGAAAAAGACCTAAATACCCCTACAAAAATGCATTAGAAAAATTGGATAGCATATACTTCATGGGTCGTGAAGTGCACTACAGCTCGTGGTGTGTTTTCAAAGTACATGGCTACCTGAGAGTTGGGAAATAGGCCAACCACAAACCCCTTCATGAGGCATGGTGCACCACAACCCTGAAAGGTCTCGTGGTGTGCACCCTTTTTTGGGAAACCCACAAAAGTCCCTAAGGTACCCTTCATGACTCTCTTCACAGGTAGTGGTGTGCACCTACTATTCATGAAGGGTTCCTTGAAGTGCACCCTAGAACAAATTTTCTAAGAAATGTATTTTCAAGCCTTGGTTTGAACTTTTGAAGTATGGGGCCTTACATTACCTCCCACTTAGGATCATTCATCCTCAAATGAGATGAAAGTTAGCATGAATAGAGCAAAATGAATATCAACAGTCCAACATGAGTGCAAAAATGTAAATTCGATATCAAAATTATAAAATCTTCAAACCTTTGCAAGAAACATAGTTTAAAATCCGTTTCATGAGCATGCATGCATGTTATGACATGAAAGTGCAGGAATACAAGAATTCAGAGCAATTGAGCATGAATAACCTATTACCTTAGGCTTGAGTAGAATGGAAAGATAAGGGTATCATCGTATCATATCCAATTTCTCTTCCCATGTAACACTTTCAACATGTTGATTCCTCTAAAGGACCTTAACTGATGCAACTTCTTTGTTACATAACCTCTTTATTTGCCGATCCAAAATCTCGATTAGGACTTTTTCATAGGTTAAGTTCTCCTTGACTTCAACATTTTTCAAAGGCATAATAGATCTTGGATCATCAATGAACTTCCTTAACATGGATACATAGAACACCTGATGAACCGTATTCATTTTTTATGGAAAGTCCAACCTATAAACCACCTTGCAAATCTGCTCCAACACCACATAAGGTCCTACATACTGGGGATTCAACTTGCCCGTTTTACCAAATTGCATCACACCCTTGATGGGTGGAACCTTTACAGACACCTAATCTCCTACATGGAACTCAAGATATCTCCTCCTAACATCAGAATCCGAGTTCTGATAACTTTGAGCTAATTTCAACTTCTCCCTTTTGAGTTTTACCTTTTCAGTAGCATCTAACACCAAATCAGGACTAATCAAAGCCATCTCACCAATTTCAAACCAACCTACCGAGGACTTACATTTTCTCTCGTACAAACCCTCAAATGGTGCCATCACAATGCTATCATGATTAGTGTTTTTGTAAGAAAACGCAATAAGTAGTAGGTGATCGTCCTAGTTACCCTTGATCTCTAACACACAAGCCCTCAACATGTCTTCTTGGATTTGAATTATCCTTTTAGCCTGTCTATCGGTTTGAGGATGATAAGTGGTACTTAACTTCACCTTAGTGCCAAGCCCCATCTGAAATGACTTCCAAAAATGAGAAGTAAATTGGCTACCATGATCTGGTATGATAGGCAATAGACAATCTCACTAACTCCTGAATGTACAACTTAGTATAGTCCTCGACATTAAAAGTAGTTTTGACTAGTAGAAAATGAGCTAACTTGGTTATTCTATTCATAATCACTCAAATGGAGTCATATTACCTCCGAGCATGAGGAAAACTAGTCACAAAGTCCATATTTATATCTTCCCACTTCCAAGTAGGGATCTCTTTGCCTGGGTCAGGACACTAGGATTTTGATGTTCCACCTTCACCTGTTGGTAATTAGGACATTCTACTACAAACCTAGCTATGTCTTTATTCATGCTATTCCACTAATACACATCCTTCAAGTCTCGATACATTTTGGTAGATCCTAGATGTATGGAATATGAAGAGTTATGGGCTTCTCTTAAAATCACTTCCCTTAAACCATCAACATTCAGAACACATAATTAACCTTGGTAGATATGCACACCATCTCCCTCCTGGGAGAAAATCACTATCTTCTTTTTGGCAACCAATTTCTTCAAATCAACTAATGTCGAATCCAGATCCTATTTTTCCATGACATCAACTACCATTGATGATTCAACCTTATTTTTCACATGGATACTACCCTCATTGAAGTCACTTAGCCTAACCCCTAAATGCACCAAATGGTGCACATCCCTCGCCAACTTCTTTTCGGCCTCATCCACATGGAACAAACTACCCATATATAATCTACTAAGAGCATCAGCTACAATATTTGCCTTGCCAAATGGTATTACTGTTCCTATTGTGAATGAATTTCATATTGTCTTTCTCAAAGATTTACCTAGTACTCTTCCCAAAAGAGAAGTGAATTTTGGCATAAATCTCCTTCATAATATCCAACCTATCTCCATTCCTCCTTATTGAATGACCCTATCAAAATTAAAGGAGTTGAAGGATCAGTTGAAAAATTTGTTAGAAAAGGGTTTCATCAGGCTAAGCATCTCCCCATGGGGTGCTCTTGTGTTGTTTCTGAGAAAGATAGATGGGTCACTTTAGATGTGTATAGACTACCAAAAATTAAACAAGGTGACTATAAAGAACAAGTATCCATTATCAAGGCTAGATAATCTGTTTGATCAGTTGTAAAGGGCTACTCATTTCTCCAAAATTGATCTCCAATCTGGCTATCATAAATTGAGGGTGAGGGAGTGTGATATTCCTAAGACGTCTTTTCGAACAAGGTATGATCACTTTAAATTTGTGGTGATCTCATTTGGGTTGACCAATGCTCTGATGATGTTCATAGAGCTTATGAATTGAGTGTTCAATCCCTACCTTGATACTTTTGTGGTAGTCTTCATAGATGATATTTTGATCTACTCTCATAGTGAGGAAGAACATATGGATAATTTGAGGTCAACACTTCAGACCATGACAAATAAACAATTATTTACAAAATTCAAGAAGTGTGAGCTTTGGTTGAAAGAGATGACCTTCCTTGGTCATGTAGTCTTCGGTAATGGTATTAAGATTTATCCAAGAAGACTAAAGCAGTAAGGAATGTGCCTAGAACTTTATATTCTTTGGATGATAGGAGTTTTCTGGGTTTGACTAGGTATTTCTGGAGATTTATTGAGGGGTTTTGATCCATTGTTGCACCTTTGACCAAGTTGACCCAAAAGAAGGAAAAATTCTAATGGTCATATGAACGTAAGAAGAGTTTTCAAACTTTGAAGGATCATCTTGCATCTGCTCCTATTTTGACATTACTAGAAGATTTGGGTGGATTTATGGTATATTGTGATACTTCTCGTGTTAGTTTGGGTTGTGTTCTCAAGCAAAATGGTCATTGCTTATGCTTTGAGGCAACTAAAAGTGCATGAATGAAATTATCTGATCTATGATCTCGAGTTAGTGGCTATGGTGTTTACCTTAAAGATTTGGAATCATTATCTTTATGGGGTGTATGTTCAATGTATTAACCGATCATAAGAGCTTGCAATATGTGTTCAATTAAGAAAATCTAAATGTGAGGCAAATGAGACTCGAAATTATCCCTAACCCTCACTATAGGTAGATACAACCCCTTTGGAATCACTTTTTGGGCTTTGAGATAAGAGATGAATCGACCTTTAAATGATGATTCACTACCTACCCACTCAAGGAACGACTCATTTGGGGATTTTGAATTTGACCTTACGAATCCTACAACCTATGGAGGCATAAGAGGAATGCAATCAATCCATCCCAAAAATAATATCAAAATGAACCATCTCAAGCTTAATAAGATCCCAAGGAATAACTTTATATAACACTGACATAGGAAAACTCTGATAGACTTTTTGAGTTACAGTCGACTCACCCACGGTAGTATAGACTAAGAAAGGTTCCAACAAGACTTCATGACTAATATTAAACTTAATGGGTAGGAAAGGAGTGAAAAATGACAAAATTGGCACTCGGATCAAGTAATGCATACACATCAAAGTCAAAGATCTTTAACATACCAATAACCACGTCAAGAGTCTTTGCCACCTCTTGTATAGCATTAAGGGCATAGAATTTGTTGTTACGTTGAGCTCCACATTTTTGAACCCTTTGTTGACCTTGACCTCTATGAGTATCATGTATTGGGGATGGTAATCTTTACCTATATTTGGAATATTTGGACACTTAATAAGCTTGTCACCCATCTTGTCACATACATAAAAAGCACCCCAAATCCCTCAAACATCTACCCGTATGATTCTTTCCACACCTAGCAAACTTGGGGTTAGTAGGTCCACCCTCACCTTGTACCTTAGGGTAAGTCACTCTATCATTAGCCTACCTTTGATTAGAAACTTGAGATGATCTTTGGCCTTGATGGAAGTTGCTGCCACCACTCTTGGAACTCGAGAATCCACCCTCAAAATGAACCCTTAGACTCACCCATTAACCTTTGTTTGAGCTTCTCACCTTCAATCCATTAACCATAAGTCATGAGATGGGAGATATCCATCTTCTTCACCAGCATAGCAGTGTGCCACTCTTAAAGCACCAAGTCAGACACCCCTGACATAAACTTACTCATCCTAGCATGGCGATCGACAACAAATGAAGGTGAATATTTGGATAGCTTAGTGAACTTGAGGGAATATTCCTTCATACTCATACTTCCCTACTTGAGGTTGATGAGCGCTATTATTTTGGCTTCCGTTAGCTCCAGTAGGAAGAAACAATCAAAAAAGGCAAATTTGAACACCTCCAAAGCCACTAGACCATCATCCGTTCTCTCAGACTTCCATTGGTTATACCATATCTGAGCTACTCCATTGAGTTGATATACCACCAACTCAGCCTTTTCTTCAGAAAAAACTCCCATAATAGCCAACATTTTAAACACCTTATTTATGAACTCCTAAGGATCTTCATTCACCTTAGAACCATAGAACTCTGAAGAATTCATTGTACTGAAGTCTCTCACAAAAGCCATCGGGGTAGACATAGAAAGAGGACAAACCATAGAATTGTGATTGACCTGACTTGTCATAGCTTGGGATAACATAGCAAAGGCAACCCAAAATTTAGCATGAGTCACTTGATCCTCTACATATCCATTAGGAGCCTCAGGGACAGGAGGAGTTTGGTCCTCATCATCATGGACATCTCTTGGTAGGGGTGCTCTTCTTGGAGGCATTTTCTAAAAGGCACAAAGAACAATTGTTAGAGTTAGGAATCCTCAGAGCATGTTCTATGACACAACATGAATCAGTAAATAGGTGGAAACTTTTCTAAAATTTCTCATAGCCTCCTATTCATAGAAATGGTATGCTTTACACCCACGAATAAGACTTTAATTGATGAATTATGTTGGACTCCAAGAATCATTTCATAAATTAGTGCTCTGATACCAAGTTTATCATAACCCAAGCTAGACCCTGGGTGTAACACAACAAATAAGATCCTCGAGGAAACCCTAAACTTGCCTTTCTAGAATACATAAGAATTCATTGGTTAAAACATATATCATAGCTAGCAAAAGAATAAAAGTTTAGTCATAGATGATACAACAATAAAATTGAGTCATAAACTTCACAGTTACAAGCATAGTGTCCAAATCATGCCTCTACATATTAGAAACAATGGGAGACAAGATGTGTCCTTGGGTCACCCTCAATAAAGATAAAGAATTAAAGTCTCAAAATAGACATAAGTTGTAATATAGGCTAGATATAGCATGGTTTGGCCCCAAAGAAGGAGGATTCACCAAAAGCTACTTGTAATTAGCTAGAACTAAGCATGAGGCTATGAAGGGTAGTAATCTATCCCTACATGGTGGAATAATGCAAGAACAATATGTGTTAGTTAATGTAGTGTACTAAGTATGTAGGTGAAGTACAGTATGAAACATATGATCGCATATGCAAGTAAGGTACACAAGTAATCATAATAAATAACATTGAGGAGAGAAAAAAGTAATGCATGAGATGCCTTGGATGTACATGAGTACAATAGTTATACATATGTGAGAGGTAACCATAACCGACAATAATACCATGTGAACTATAACATGGAATCCCGATGTTGCTTATCGATTGGAGAAAAAGGATTCTACTTGCCAAGGTAGAACTCTATCCCACTTTGTGGGTCATGAATCATATCGCTATATGTGGATCCATTAATGAGAGGAAAGACTTTATATAATGACCCTTGGGGAAATTTTCCAACATTAAGTCTCATTCGGTGCTAAGTCAAGTCCCACGAAATATGCATATATACATGTTGTGACGTAAAAGCACACTTAAGTTCATAAGCTTAATCATAATGTCAAATACATACTTGCATGCATAGGATTAGCTCAACTCAAGACTTATGTAAAGGGAAGGTTGTACCTATCCTCATCAATACACAATAACTTATTCATGATGGTGTAAATACACCCTTCTTTGATCATATTCATGCCATAATCACATTCATACTTGAGAGCTTGTTCTTGCATAATCATGTTCATACTTGAGGTCTTGTAGTAACATAGTCATACTTGCGAGAACTTGATGGATGATCATGGGTTCATCAAAATGTAAGATTAAAACCATGCAATTGAAGTATTTCAAACTTATTTCAACGGTTTAAGATCATTTGAATGTCAATTGAAAGTACCCATGCATAGATTTCATAAACTCAATAAGCTTTAAGATGTAGTATCATGAAGTTCATGCAATTGAAGCTTAAAATTCATGTATAAGTATAATACCACCATTTAGAAGATAATTTAAGCAATTGAACTTCATGCATGAAAGCTCATAAAATTTGTGATGTGAAATTGAGTTGAAGAGATAAAATTAATCTGAATTTCATGACTGAAATGGACCCATGAATCAAACGTGCATACCTTAGGTACTTAACTTCATGTTTTGAAGAAGATTTAGCTTGAACTTGAGGTCCTCCAATGGATTCCTAAAGACCTAGCTTGAGAGGTGACTTGAGAGTGATTTTGGTGAAGTAAATTAGGGTCTAAGTGTGAGGAGTGATTGAAAGATATTAAAATATGTTAGCATAGCATTAGGAGGGCATTTTAGTCTAAAAATAAAATGCATTAGAAAATCCCATATGAAAATGCATTAGAAAAACTAGATGGCATACACTTCAAGACACACTTCACGAGTCTTGAAGTATGGCTGCTTGGGGGCTGGGAAGTGGGCCCATCACAGACTCATTCATGAGATGTGGTATGCAACACAACCCGTGAAGGGTCTCACGGTGTGCACCCTTTTTAGGGAAGCCCATAAAATTCCCTAAGGCATCCTCCACGACCCTTTTTACAGGCAGTGGTGTGCAACTACTATACGTGCTTGAAGTGCACCTTGAGCCAGAGTTTTACAAAAAAATGTATTTTCAAGCCTTGGTTCAATATTTTAAAGTATGGGGCCTTACAAATATGTAAATAATACTATAAATCACAATAATTAGAAACTTAAAATATTTAAAAGACATATAAATAAATTTATTGACTCTCGAAACTCTATTGGTGCCATATAAACTAGTACAGGAAAGTAGCATATATTATTTTAAAATTAAGAACTCCCTTTGTCCCATTTTACATAAGTTGATTTAATTTGGCACATAATTTAAAAAAATAAAAGACTTTTGAAGTTTTTGTTCTAAAATAACTAATACATGTTTGTGTCACCGAAGTTCATTTTATTATAGGAAAAATGTATATCTTTAAGTTAAATTGTTACTAAACATAGAAATATGTCATTTTTTAGATTAACTAAAAATAAAGTAAGTCATATAAACTAGGGAAAAGGGAGTATAAAGTACTATAGATCATAACAATATACAGATTAACATATTCTAAAGAACATGTGAAAAATTGTTTAATTTGTAAAACACTATTCGTGCTAGATAAATTGAGACAATGGTAGCAATATATCTTATTTGAAAATTATGTAAAAAGCACTATAGATCATACTCCCTCTGTCCCATTTATGTGACACATTTTTCTTTTTAGTCCATCCCAAAAAGAATATTGCCTACTAGAATAGAAATAATTTACCTTTAAAATTCTTTTTTACCCTTAATGAAATGATTTTCAACCACACAAATATCTATGGATGATTTTAGACCACAAGTTTCAAAAGTCTTCATTGTTTTAAAGATTGTGTCATGTGAAATAGTGCTTCATAAAATGAGATGGAGGGAGTAATAATTAACAAATTAAAACATTTAAAAATTCTATAAAATTTTGGATGACTCTCCAAATTTCAACCATATTACATGAATTGAGATAACGAGAATAGCATATATTAGTTGGTATGAACTCTTGTATCTAACTATAGTAGATGCATCATGTTACTTCACTCAAACCCTTTTTATTTATCTAATATTCTTTTTTTGTCAATTATTTAAGATTTCTCCATCATATTATTTTGAATTCATAATTTCAACATTTAGTGATGTCCACATCGTCTTACACCCCAAGCACAAATACAAACTTTAAATGTGTAGTAATGAAGGTTGGATAAGTGGCAAAGAAAATGAATAGTGTTGCACCTAATTGATTTTGAATAATGCATTTGCAGAATGTTCAATAGGCATGACAACTCAAGAACCTTAACTCAAAAAGAATAAGAAGATAATCAACAATACAAGATACAAGGAAGACAGATAAGGTAACTACAAGGAAAACATCAGGCAATTACAAGGAAGGCAATAAATCAGAACTGTGAATATTCAAGAGGCACAATCTTGACTCCAAACAAAAGAAGATTATCAACAATAAAGGCTACTAAGAAGGCAGCAAACCAAGATGGTACAATCTCAACTTCAAGGATAGTAAATACAAATCACCCAAAATTAAAGAGAGAAAAATGTCAAAGATCAAGTGGTACAACACTCACTTTGTATAATGCAGAGCTTCATCCAGAATTGAAAGAAAATCAAGACACATGCAACATATAGATCATGGACGTATGGTTCTCAATCAAGGAATCCTTACAAATCCTTGACTAAGAGAAATTCCCTTAGATTTTCCTAAAAGAGCTCCAACAACTATCTCTCAAAAGCCATCATATATAGACCTCCTCAACTTAGTTGTAGATTTGTGCACTTCCCTTAAAAACTTATATTGATATTGTCTTTCTATTTACAAAATTATTGTACTCTTCGCGTGAACAATTGTAAAAGAAAAAAGAAAGAGAATACTCTAGAATAGTTTATATAAGTAGAGGTGTGTCGAGAAAAGTCTAATTTGTACATCAAACAAGTTGATCGAGTGTAAAATCTATAAATATCAAAACCTTAATCAAAGCTCTAAAAAAACTCTTGTAACCCAAGAGGATTGGATTAGATTCCATATCAGTGATCCGAACTAGTATGAAGATTCTCTGTCTCATCTTTACTTACGTTATTATTTTTATTATTATTGTCTGTGGATTAACTTGCAAGTGAGTTGACTGTCCTACTGGGTCAATCATTTCTAATTCACCCCATTCCTCTTGATTATCAATTGGTATCAAAGTAGGTCTTACTGACTAACGTGTTTAACCGCATATGAGAAAAGATCAAATGGCCAACTATCAAATTTCTGATGCTATCTATCAAGATGGTCACTTTTCAAATTATCCTTAATACTTCAATGGACAACACTACTCTCACCGGAAGGAAAGATTCAGAATCTTCATGCAATCTATTGACTTCCAAACTTCAGTAGTAATCAAGAAAGGACCTAAACATATTCTTGGTATCACAGGAAAGGAAACTAGTGGAAATAAATTGACTTAGAATCTTTTAAAATAATCAAGGAACAACAAAAGGTATGCAAACTAATGTTATAGCTATCAGTTTACTATACTAAGCAGTTAGTGGGTCTGAATACGATAAGATATCAATATGTGAAACTGCAAATAAAACATGGGACAAGCTTGAAGTTACTTATAAAGGAACCAACAAAGTCAAAAAGGCCCAAATAAGCTCTCTAATAAATGAATATGAACTATTCAAAATGACATATGATGAAAATATTGAGATCATATTCTCAAGATTTAACAAAATTATGAGTGAACTAAAGTTCCTCAGAATGGTCTACTCCAATGCACTATAGGTAAAAAAACACACTAGGAGTCTTCTCAAAGCTTGGGAAACAAAAGTAGTAATTTTGGAAGATGAAGATTTGCAAAACATGACCTATGATAAGCTTGGTGAAAATCTTATGGCATATGAGAAAAATTATATTAACAAGTACTCGAAAGAAGAAATTTTCCACTCATTGTAGAGATTCTTGACGATGAAGAAGAATTGGGTAAATCTAAGAGTGAAGGAATAAACCTTATAACTCGTAATGTTAGTGAGATGCTTAGAAAAAAGAGACAACATAGATAACTAGATTCTAAAAATAATAAAAATCAAAGAAATGATTACATATACTATTATTGTGAAAAATCTAGACATATACGACAAAATTATCCAGAATTGAAAAAACAACTATCGTGAAACTAAGAACTCCAAATCCTTTAACGCATAGGGAGATGAAGAAGGTTGAATATCATGTCCCAGAAGCGGGGCCTAGATGTGACATGGCAAAGGAGAACCCGAAAGTCCTTGATCAAGCCATCATAGCATCATTACTCACATCATCGGTTTGGAAACATGAAAAAATAAACACATAGCACATAATTCGAGGAGAAACGAGGCTTTGGACTCAAGCTATGGGGATGTTGCAGGGAATGGGATGAACATAGATCACACAACACATAATAAATATTTCTAAGGGGCGGGTAAGTAGGACTCAAGATATGAGGGCATACCAGGTTAAGGGACCTTCCACATAAGTACATTCCCAACATTCACAAGTCCATACATGTCATAAGCATAATCGAAATACCATTCTCCAAATCTCAACAGTCATAACATCTCATCAAGAAACATAATACAACGTGCAAGAGTCTAACATATCCAACATAGCCTCTACATAAGATAGAGCGGGGCCTCGACATAATCCGGTTTCACTTCCAAGTCATAAAGAAAGAAAGTAAAATAATGCAAGGAAGAGGAAAGTAGATATTGCCCTTGAAAAAAAGGGCTCACCACAAGCAATATCTTCCATGATGTCACTCATCGTTCAACGGTAGATAGAGGTCGTCACCAGTCCCAACATGGTTAGAACATGAGGACAAAAAGTATGGGTTAGCACAATAAAGCACTAAGTATGTGGGCATGCAAATGCATATGCACATGAACCTATAGACAACTTAGATGACAAGGGAACATACATAGAAAGAGAATATAAGGAAGGATAGTATACCAATATGCCATGATAACCATGATGCATGAAATGTCATAATGCTTTATAGTATAGAGGGGATGGAACCATAATCGACATCCAAACTCATGTGAGCTACAACATGAACTTTCCTGATGAGGTCTCCCATCGAATCAGAGAAGATTACTTGCCAAAGGTAATTTACACCACACCTTACGGGCCTCCCATTTCGGTGTGATGGCCACCTTC
>JBCEWC010014410.1:0-14387 GCA_038996855.1 Solanum aculeatissimum
TTGAGAGGCTTGTTTGGGGTTCCTTCGGGTTCCTCATTCGCCATGTCACGTCCAGGCCCTAGGCTTGGGTCGTGACATAGCTAAACAGCAAGGCAGAAATAATGGGGGTCTTAAAGAGGAATTAGATGATGAGGATGGATAAGTGTTGCCCTCTAGTATCAACCAGCATTGTGGGGCTGTGGCCAACAGTAGATGCAAATTGGATACGACGATGATGAGGTTGATATTGATGGTGCTGGGCCATAGGGGCAACAGTCTTTTTACCATTACCCCAGGCATAAAGTTCATTATGACAAGTACTAAGCTTCAGATGCTTACGCTGAAGGGATTGTTTAGTAGTGCAGTAAAGGATGATGCAAGTAAGCATCTAATGAATTACACTGCCACATGTTGATATTCTAAGATTCTCGATGTGAGTCAGACAACTATACACTTTAGGTTATTCCCATTTTCTTTATTTGGGGAGGCAATACTTTGGACTTGGAGAGAGTTCAAAGATGTCTTCTTAGAAAGATTCTTCTCATTGTCTAGGAAATATTAGATTAAAGACGAGATCTATGCTCATAATATGAGGCCCTATAAGAGACATAAGGAAGATTCAGACAAAAGTTAAAGTAGTGCCCAAACATAACTTCACAGACGAACATCTCAAGGAGATGTTTTATAGGTCGTGTAACTTTGTGACTAAGCCCATCATTGATGTGTCTTGCAGTGGTTCTTTTATGGACAAAAACATTCAAGAAGACACTACGATCTTGGATTAGGTATCAAAGAATAATAGGACATGGTATACAAGAGATGCAGATTTTGTAGGTTTCATATTCAAGATATTGGCAAAGTAGTGAAAAAAAGAAAATGAGTTGGATCTTGATATGGCTAACAAGTGAACATAGATGGACTTCTTGGTTGTTGGGTGATCGGTTGGAGAATGTTAAAGACATGGATACCACTAACAGGTATGAGGAGCCAAAGTTTGATTTTGAGGAAGAAGCAACGTTCTTGAATAGCTAGGGGGTTTTTGGCATACAACTCTAGAAATTAAGGTTGAAATTATCTGTGAGACAATTATTATGACTGACAAGGTAATCGTGATTAGGCAGCTGGCGGAATAAGGAAAACTTCATAAATGACCAAATAGGAGCTTATATGCCACCTATGAATACAAATCGTCCACGTATTAACAGTGGTGGATCAAAGTTGGGGGAAATGATGACTAAGGTTCTCCAGAAGGTAGAGGCTACTAAGGCTAGAGTGAGATATATGAGAGGCGACATTACCAATATTAGCCAGTTAGTAGATTCACACTAAACATCAAATATTTAGTGCAGCAGATGTGGCAACTTTTAGCTGCATTAAATCAAAAAAAGCTAGGTCTTTGCCTAGTGATATTATTTAGAACCCAGTGAAAGATAGGCTCTTCATATAGTCAATACTAGAAGTGCTAAGGTATTTTTCTGAACTTGTTCTTGCAGGTATTGGTAAGGTGGAAGAAAAAACTCCAGAAGTAGCTAGTGATAATAAAGTTGAGGAGCTATTAGTGGAGCTTATGCAGTTGGATATAACCAGGGGATCTAATCTAGTTGGAAAAGATAATTTTAAATCCCTACCTCCCATAAACAAGCCACTATCTCTATTTATACAAAGGCCGGAGAAGGGAAATTTTAAAAACTTCTCTCTATGCTGAAAGAATTGTCCATGAACATACAAATGGTGTAGGCACCAAAACAAATTCTAGGTTACACCAAATTTATGAAAGACCTGGTTACTAAGAAGAGAATGGTTATAGTTGAGTTAGTGAATAACCTTCACAATTGTAGTGCATCGCTACAAGACTTTCATTAAGAAGAAAGAGGATCCAAATTTTTCACTATTCTAAGGACTATTAGTGCATATGACTTTGCACGAACGTTGTGTGATTTGGGAGCGAGTATAAATTTTATGTCACTATCCTTCTATAAATAATTAGGCTTGGGAGCCCCCACACTTACTTCTATGTGACTATTTATGAAAGATAAATTTGTAAAGTGTCCTATGGGGATTCTCTGTGATGTTTTGATTTGAGTGGGAAAGTTTATACACCCCGTATATTTTATTGGATTGCTAGGTGGATTTTGAGGCTCCAATCATCTTGGGGAGACCCCTTTTGGCCACAGGCAGAGCTTTGGTAGATACAGAGCATGGAGATCTCACCTTCTGCCTTAACTCTGAAGAAGTAATGTTTAATGTGTATGCATCTATGAAACGGCCAAAGGATATCACTATGATGTCAATCTTTGATGTTGATATCGCATGTGTTGAGTAGGTACCTATAGAGGAATGTCTTGGTATGGCGTCTTTGGCAGTTGTAGTCATGAACTTTGATAGGGATATAATTGATGGTTATAAGGAGGTTGCAAATTTATTGCATGGTATAGGATCATGTCCCTTTGCTCCTAAGAAGCCAGATCTAGAACTAAAAAATAAGCCAACTCTTGCTGCTAAGCCATGCATTGAGGCGCCACTTGTAGTAGAGCTCAAGGAGTTGCCACAACACTTGAGGTATGTATTTTTAGGCACTAGAAACACTCTGCCTATTATTGCTTCTGCAGATTTCGAATCTAAGCAGGTGACAACTTTGGTTGAGGTCCTATAGTGATTTAAGAGGGCAATTGGATGGACGATTGTTAATATCATTGGTATTCCTCTAGGAATTTACATGCATAAAATCCAGTTGGAGGAGAATTGCATTCTTAGCATGAGCATCAATGAAGGCTTAACCCATTAATGCAAGAGCTGGTGGAAAAAGAAATCATTAAGTGGATAGATGTAGGTTTTGGTGTACCCTATTTTTTACAGTAGTTAGGTAACCCAAGTTCAATATGTTCCAAAAAAGGGTGGCATAACAGTGATTGTCAATGACAATAATGAGCTAGTCCCACTTAAACTAGTTACTAGGTGGCGAGTCTGCATGGATTACTGGAAGCTTAACAAGTGGACATTGAAGGATTATTTTCCAATTCCCTTCATGGATTAGTTTCTAGATAGGTTAGTAGGCAAATGCTAGTACTATTTATTGGATTGGTACTCAGGGTATAATAATATTTCTATAAAGCTAGAAGGTCAATAAACTACCATGTTCATATGTCTCTACATTCTAGCACTGCATGATATTGGTATTCACTGATATGGTGGAGTATACCCTTGAGGTATTTATAGATGACTTCTCTGTAGTAGGAGATACTTTTGATGATTGTTTACTAAACTTTGTAAGGCCTTGAAATGATGCGAAGAGGCTAACTTGGTCTTGAATTGGGTGAAATTACACTTCATGGTTAAGAAGGGAAAGTATTAGGCCATAAGATCTATGAAAGAGGGCTAGAGGATGATAAGGTGAAAATTGAGGTCATTGAGTAACTGCCACCTCTAGTTCTTATGAAGGGTGTCTGAAGTTTTCTTTTGCATATAGGATTCTACAGTTGTTTTATCAAGGACTTCTCCAAAATTACTCACATTTTATGCAAGTTATGGGAGAAAGAGGTAAAGTTTCAGTTCAATGAGGCATTGGTGTTGCTCTAGCCACACCTCCTTTTTTAGGTAAAGCGATTGTTGTCAAGTAAATAACCTAATCGAGGTTAGGATCGATCCATCAAGAAATATGGTAGACTCTAGAATAGTTCAATTGTAAAGTGGGGTGATTAACCTACTTATCTCACAAGAAAAATGGGTTTTGCAAATTAAAACTAACAAAAAACTAAACTAATGCAAGTGATGTGTAACTAGTAGAAGAGCTAACTAGGGTGGTGTCCTTCCCATGATTCCCTAACTCGATATTATCGTATAATTGCAATCTTCTCCAATGTGTAGATGTAGGACAGTAAGTTAAGTTTACCTAAACCTTTGATCCAGCATATAGGTAAATTTCATCACGGAACTTTATCCATCCCCGTAATGTGACATTACTAAGTCTTACCCTTTTATCCCAGTACAGCCTCCCCTTGATCTGGTTTGGTTGATTAGAAAAGAACATCTCAATTGAATCATGTTAATTATCCTCTCTTCCTATTCATTACCTCCTTAATTCAGCAACTAACACTAGGCGGGTGCTAACGTAGGCCTTTCATTAAAAAATAGTTAAAGTGAAGAGGAATAACTAATACATTCTTACACACCTTCCAAGAATTACAAGATATTCAATTTTATATCGTTAGTTCTTCACGGTTCCCACAACCCTAGTTGTGGAGTTAGCTACACATGATTAGTGTAGATTCAAGAAATATGAAGTAGAATAACATAATTTATCACTTTCATAAAGGAATTGATGAACATGAAATCCAACTCTTCAAATAGAAATCAAAATACGAATCAAGAACTCCAAAAATTATTTTCTCTTTAAAACTACTATAAACTATGAAATGGTACAAACTCTTTTCTCTCCTTATGAAAAATAACCTAGAAACATATTTATAATATCTAAAATACAAAAACAAAATGGAATAGAAAAGCTTTGTCAGCACACTCTACGAGCAGGTTCATGACTCGTACTCCAATCTATGGCTCTTGTGTCGGGGTTTCGTAGTCCTTAACGTAAATCTAGAGATATCTTCTACAAGACCTTTCCATGGGTCGTCTAATATTCTATGGCCCGTGAAGGGTTTCATCTAATGGAATTTTAGAACTTCTCCATTTTCTGATCCTCAGGGCACGGTTGCACTCTATGACTCGTGAATAGATCTACAACTCATCTGTATGCTCATAGAGTCACATTCAGAAAATTCACCATTTACTGGAAATTACTAAGACACCCTATCTACGGCTCGTGAACTATTCCATGACCCATGAAGGGTTTCGTGGATCACCAAAAATTGTTGCTTCAACATACTTTACCCAAAAACTATACCAACACTGAATTCCTACAACACAAACACAAAAACACATCAAATCTACTAACATCGCTTTGAGAACACATAAAATTTTAAGTTTTAAGTATCAAATGTGTTGCATTTTGGCAACACATCAACACTCTCAACTTAAAGTTGTTGCTTGTCCTCAAGCGACAGACTCAATCTACATAAGCAGTATAGAGACACACAAACCTGAACCTAATGGCATAGATTTTACCAAATCAAGCACAAATACCCTCACCACTTTCAAATACATATCAGATAGCTATTAGGAAAAACAATACAAACCAATATATCCAACAGTGCAACTATGATAAGTTATGCAACCATAAATAAGCAGTAATCACTGGCTCAGTCAGATATCAACAATGTAATGCAAGTGCCCTCACAAGAAGAAGTCCCATTCCTCACACCGGATGATATTTGCAAATTCAGTGCTTGGGACAATATTACCAACCTATCCTTTTTCTCATTCCCCTTTTTCTTCCCTTTTTAAGCCTTTTAAAGTGCTTTATTCTCTTCTCTTTTTTTTTGCACGATGCCTTTATTTTTCAAATTCTTTTTCTTCTTAGCACATTGATTAGGCACATTTTTCATTTTTTTGCACCTTTTAGCACATTTTTCTTCCCCTTTTCGGTATCACTAGTTTCCCCCTCATCTCATGATTTTCCTATCACCAGCTACTCTCAACTTAGGCTTTTAGCCTGAGTTGAGCTGCACAATATCCACCCTCGAAACCAGGGTCACTTTTGGTAGCCACCCTCAACTTAAGTTTTTTGATTCAATCGAGGTGCATAATGTTCAAGAAAGGACCAGGGCTAATTTTTGGACTTATCATTTATCAAGGCAAGGTTATTTGGGTAGTTACAAAGAAAGAGGTCTATGCAAGGCTCACACATGAAAATTGAGGGATATATAGCACATTTGGTCAGTTATTTAGGCTAAGTGGACTATTAAGAACAATGGCCTAAGATCCTTTCCTAACCAACTCATCTATGGTCTAAGTCGAAGTAACAGGGCAAGTTCTGAATTGAAATACAATATATGAATCATGCAATTGAAGTTTACTCATTCATGGCACTACTTACATGTCAACACAGACTATTCAAATCATTCTTTTTATTACAACTATGCCTAACTTATATGAACAAGCACTATCAAACAAATAATCATGCATGGTGCTATCAAGATTGACTAATAAAAATTTTTGTTAGGTATCATTTTTCAAAAAAAACTAAACATATGCCATTGGAATTAGTACTATATGCTACTAATACTACCTAAACATGTTAATTCAACAGAAAAAAAAAATTTAGTAGGGAAAAAGAACATAGGGAAAACCTTTGGAATAAAAAGTTAAGATAGTTATAGGCCAAGATTAATTGGCATAGACAGTGCTACAGTAATCTAGGCCCGGAGCTACTGAATCTCTATCAGGACGGTCATCATGTCAATGGGCCTCGCTATACTGATGGTCTGTTGGATTCGCCTCTCAAATACATCTATGTGGGCGTCCACAAGTCTAAGTTGGTCCTGAATAGCTATGACCGTGAACGCCTTCATATGGCTCTCTGCCTTAGAAACAACCTCGCAGACCCAGGGCCTCAACTGCTTCCATAATTAAGTCATTTGTGACTCAGTGCGAGCCTATCACTGTACCAAGGCTTGTAGTGATGCCACAGATACGAATATCATACCTATAGGTGTTGATGGAGTAAGTATGACCTATGGGGTAGGAATATCATTAGTGGGTCCCCTTTTCACATCTATCTCAGCCTATGGAGGCCCTCAACAGAAGGTACAGTAGTTGTGGTGGTGGTAGATGGATCAAGTGGTTTCACCGGGACGAATATCTCTGGCATAGAAACTGGTGCTCACGGTGCCCGTCGAAGTGTCATTGTGTTATACTCAGCCTTTATCAAGCTTGTATCTAAAGTCCTCTAAACCTCTACCTTTAAATCTACATGGTGAAGAATCTCCACCCCCGCCGCTAAGCATAGCCAGTAGATAAGACACGAGAAGGGGATGGTTGTGGACCTCTTTAGGGCTGCCTCAAGAATCTGTTCGGCGATCAACTCGGCCTAATAAATATCATATCCAGCTAAGATATTGGCAACTAGCACTGCATGTTCTGGTGTCAAAGTATTATCTGCAAGTATCAACCGGATCCGTGATTTAACAACCACCCACAAAAATTTGATGGGAAAATTGAAGGAAGCCTTCACTATGCTATGTCAATGTAGCTATCCATACGAGTCAGTTCCCACTGCTGCGATCAGAACAGTAACCCATCTCATAAGTCTAGCTCATCAATTTGGGTCCCTCATAATACCCAAGTCTATGTTCTTCCCCACTCTCCGAACAAACTCTACTGTAGACCTGGGGGCTAAGAACTCAGGCCTAAATAGCATCTAGCAAATGGTGGTCTTAGAAATATCCACTACCAGTCTCTCACCATCATATGAGTCAATCTGGGTTGGGTGAGAGACTTCTTCTCCTTCGGAAGAGCATTGAGTATCGTGGCAGCGTATGAGGTAAAGAAATCTCTAATCATCACTAGTGAGTACCACCCTGATGGCTTTGCTAGCCACTGGAGTCTGTATTGAGCAATAGTATCCTCGAGTCCTAGGACACTATCGAGTCTAGTAGTGATGACTCATGGCTCCTCAAAGATGGAACGAGTTGGTCAGTCTCGCTTATTTTATTGAATATCCTCCGTATAGATTGCCTGCATGCCCTTGATGTACCACCAACTGGATTGTGCATCTGGTGGTGAGGCTGGTGCTCGAGGGGATGAAGATGAAGTGGAGTCTGACCCTGCTAGATCCAAACCCAGACCCTCTCTTAAAAGAGGTCATCAGTACTAAGTTGTTGGCCCTGTCACCTCCCTCATCACACTTGGGATGGCAGACCACGATCACCTGCATCTGGGTCTATCTAGTGGTGGCCCGTGTCTGTCGTGGCTTGACGTTCGAATTTGGATGGACACCAATCTCCCCTACTGATCCGCTAGTCTCGGGAGAAGCCTCAGAGTCTATAGGTTGCTCCCACATACGATCCTTCATGGCTTTAACCTCATCACTTCTTTGTCAGGGAGCCATAGTACCTATAAAGCATTCATTCCACACATTGATTAATCCTATGAAAAAATAATGAAAGCAAAAATCATGATAGGACTGGGCAAACAAGGGTCTATAAGTGCCCTATTACGACCCATAGAGTACTTTACGAGCTATAACGGCCTCTCGTGGAATCAATGTCTAAAATTTTAAGCTACTGGAATAGCTTCTACAAGGCCAGGTATGACTCGTAGAAGACCCTACAAGTAGTTAACTGAGTCATAGATGAGACTCCAGGTAATGTTTCAAACAGGCAAGCCCCTACGAGACCTATCTACAAGTTGTAGAATAATCTACGACTCATAGAAGGTCTCGTCTAATAACATCCCAGAGATTTTGGTTTCTGGAATTTTCTACGAGGGGTAAGTACGACTCGTGGATTGATCCACAGACCGTAGAAAACCCTCATGAATTGAACTTCCAAACTCTAACTTTCTAGGTTTATCATGTGAGTCCTATATCTACCTTTTCACTATTTTATCAACATTGAAGAAAGAATGAACACAACCCAACAAAATTTCATACACAGGACCTAGCCCCCACATTCAATTATTCAAAAATAACACCATCGAAAGCGATTTAACATATGGTACTAACGATCCAACCCTAGTTTTGATACACTATTACATGCAATCCCGTGTAAACATTTTTAATCAATTTTGTACAATTTATGGGCATGTGACTTTATTTCAACACACTTTGGTTACCCAAACATTTTTTGAATACCAAGTTCAATTCTAAACATAGGCAAGCATATCAAATTCATAAATGATTACTGAATTTTTAACTTAAACGAGGACAACATATATCATGAACACCCTACACATCATGTGCCAACCAAAATCAACATTAAATTTGATAATTTAGGGTTGTAAAACTGAAAACTTACGGAAACTAATGTGAAAATGAGTGAAGTTGATGGAGGAGTTGTAATGGAGTCCAAAAACCCTACCTTTGGGTTTGCTAGAAATGTGGCTAAAAATAGGTGGATTTGCTGGAAAAGTGATTAGACCGACATGGGGCACGAGGGGTTAAGACAATTTTGGAATTTGTGAGAGAAATGGGGTCAAATTTTATTTGACCCCAATTTATATGTTGACTGGGTCAATTCATAAGAACTAGGCCCAGCTTTATGAAACCCCAATTACGGGTCGTAGAATGTTCTATGGCTCGTAGATCATAGTTTCATAGGGAGCCTGTAACCCTAGTTTAGAGCTAAGGTTTTGCGGCCCCATTTATGGGACGTATAATGGAGCACGACTTGTAAGATGGTTTTGTAGAACCCTTCGACACTTAGTCAGAACACTGGAAAACATACCTAGGGTCCACGAGCCCCATTCACGGCCTGTAGTTTGTTCTACAGATCATAAAGTTGGCTCGTGGACTGAAGTGCATAATGTTTTGCTCACGAGAATGTTCTACGATCTGGTATACAGGTTATACAATGATGTACGACCCATATAATCAGTCATAGAATCACACCTTCTTGTCTTTCCAGCCCAAGATGGCTGACTTGGTTTGCACCTGCAGAATCTGCAAAAATACACTATTACCCTATATGTCACCAGTCCAATGTCCACACATTACAATCATAAAGAAAAAATCAAACTAGCTACAAGTCCAAAAACTAAAAAAACACAACTACTACTATTACCCAGTATCTTTGGTTGCCTCAAAAGTGGCGCCTAATTTGTTATCACAGCACGACTTGGACCATCTGATTACTGAGACTTCATTAATGGACCAGACTTCCATCTTTTGCTCATCTAGCCATTTCATTGACTGACAGATATTGAAGACGACTTCCTTATTATTCAATCTAAACTTGAGTTGGTCTGATTCTATGTCCACCAGGGCTCGCTCAGTGGCTAGGAAAGGTCTTCCCAAGATGATTGGGACTTCGAAGTCCACTGCAAAATCAAGGATCATAAAGTTTGTAGGAAATATAAACTTGTCAACCATGACAAGGATGTCATACAGTATCCCTACAGGTTTCTTCATCATGCAGTCAGTCATCAATAGTCTCATGCTCGTCGGGGTCGGGGTTGCCAAACCAAGTTTCTTGAAGATCACAAAGGGCATCAAATTTATGTTAGCACCGAGATCACACAATACCCTTGCAAACTCAACATCACCTATGGTACATGGAATGGTGAATGCTCCAGCATCTTCTTGTTTCAGCACCAAGGACCTAGTCTAAATTGCACTACAATGTTGAAGCTCTTGTGAGAGCTCTTGAATCATAGTATGCTTTTTTGTAACCAAATACTTCATAAACTGTGTACCTAGGCATCTTCTCCAATGCTTCAATGACTAGGATATTTATTGAGAGTTGTTGTTCCCCAGACGTTATGAAATGGGGGTCTTATTTCAACATAGAGAGAAAGTGTTTGAACTTACCTTCCTCCTCTTTTTTCTTGAGTCTTTGAGGGAAGGGCGGAGGAGGTCGAGGAATAGGTCTCAACTATTTCAACGTTGTATCACTTTCCTCGTTCTCTATACAAACTTCTCTTGTCTCAGTCTTCTTTCTCTCGATAATATCCTCATGAATATTATCATCATCTACTGGCAGCAGAGGATTAATGGTCTACTTTCCACCACGCGTCATGACTACCATATACTACCCCTCGTTCTTAGGATTTTGCACTATATTTCTTGGCAACATACCTTTTTGGCATTGGTTCAGTTGAGTTGAAATCTGATCGAATCGCTGCTCAAGCTGCTTAATAGCCACAGAATGAGACTCAATCTTTTGATTAATGATAGAGATGTTAGACGTCATCCCCCTTAGTGTCTCATTGTGGGTGTCAGCCTTTTTCAACAAATAATCAAACATCTCCAATATGCAAGAGTGCCAGTTCCAAAATCTCGATTGTGCAGTGGAACATATGGACCATTCCTAAAACCATTTTTGTGGCCCCAATCAGCATCTCTATCTTGGCCTCGATTCCTGTCATAGTAGTCTCCTCTGTTGTTGTTTATGAAGGTGCCATCTCTCCCAAATTTCCAACTTTGGTTCTCTTGACCCTAGCACCAAAAGTCCTAATTAGACCCTTAGGAATTGGTCTCGAAACTCGTCATCTGAACAGCAACAAAACAAGTGTCCTCCTCTAAATATGGTTCCTCATACATGGGTGGTCATTGGGGATGATGAGCTACTGCATTTACTCATTCCAAATTTTGCTTCATCAATAGCTCCACGTTAGTATTGATCCACGCAAGTTCTTACATTACTCCTCACTTGTTTGTGTCTATGTCGAACTAGTATTGACTGAGAATGAGCTTCTTGTGGTAGACTTATCCCTCATTCCCCATGCATGGTTTGCTTTAACCACTCTTTCAAGTCTCTCAGCAACCTCTTGGAATGGACGATCTATAAATAAGCCTCCCATAATAGTATCAGCGACTACTTGGCCATTCTTATCAAGGGCTTTATAAAAGATCTCCACCCGGGCTTCATCAACAATCTTGTGGTTAGGGACACATCTCAAACACTTAGTGAACCTCTCCCACGTAGCACCTATAGAATCACTAGGTATTTGCTTGAAGTTGTTAATCTCTAATTTCAACTTCAGATTTTTTGAGACTGGGAAGAACCTTTCAAAAAAGGCCTTCTGTAATTCTGCCCAACTGGTGATAGAACTTTGTGGGAGCTCAAATAGCCATAAACTTGCATTTCCAGTAAGAGAGAGCGGGAAAACACGAATCCTAACGGCATCCATGGATAGGTTTTAGTTTCCTATCATACTCTTACAAACAAATACAATATTGTGTAGATGGTTATGTGGATCCTTTAATGGTAGGCCCGTGAACAACCCTCAATTCTGCAGCATCTGTAACAACCCACTTGATATGATGAACTTAGCGTCATCTGGCAGTGGAGGTAACACAATATCTCCGATGGCATCCATTGCCATAGGGTCAAGCCAATATTGGTTCCATTGATTTGTTGCAGCTTGCAGACCCTGTGGTAGTGGATTTAGCAGAGGTGGTTTTTTGTAGTTTGAATTGAGTGTTGCATTCATCGTATCACCAGCAGCATTGTTTGTATTATTATAGGTTATTTTCCTTAGTGATCTCTAAATCTCTAGGTCAAATGGAGTCAAGGAATTGACTCGGCTCCGAGTGTTGTGCATACACTACACCTACATATTGAAAAAAACAAAAACAACAAGAAGCATAAAAGTAAGAAAAATAAAGATTACTTCCCAAATTAATCTGATCTACTCCCGAAGTGAGCAGGAGCATAAGGATCACTTGAGGTTGGTGCTTCAAACCTTGAGGGAGAAGTAGTTGTTTGCCAAGTTTAGCAAGTGTGAGTTTTGATTGGGAGAAGTTGTATTCCTTGGTCATGTGGTGTCCCGTGATGGTATTAAGGTTAATCCTAAGAAAACTAAAGTGGTGAAAGATTGGCCTAGACCGTTGACTCCATCGGATATTCAAAGTTTCCTTGGATTGGTCGGTTATTATTGGAGGTTTGTTGAAGGATTTTCTTCCATTGCGTCCTCGTTGACCAAATTAACTCAGAAGAAGGCTAAGTTTGTGTGGTCGAGTGAATGTGAGAAGAGTTTCCAAACCTTGAAGGATCAGCTCATGTCGGCTCTTGTTTTGACATTTCCCAAGGGGTTAGATAGGTTTGTGGTATACTGTGATGCTTCACGGATCAGGTTGGGGTGCGTACTTATGCAACATGGTAAGGTGATAGCTTATGCGTCAAGGCAATTGAAGGTGCATGAGCAAAATTATCCAACCCATGATCTTGAATTGGCGGCGTTGGTATTCGCTCTAAAGATTTGGAGATATTATCTATATGGGGTTCATGTGGATGTTTTTACCGATCATAAGAGTTTGCAATATGTGTTCACCCAAAGGGATCTCAAATTGAGACAAAGGAGATGATTGGAACTTCTCAAGGATTATGACATGAGTGTTCTTTATCATCCCGGCAAGGCGAATGTTGTGGAAGATGCCCTTAGTAGGCTATCTATGGGAAGTGTATCACATGTGGATGAGGGGAAGAAAGAGATAGTGAAGGATGCGCATCGGTTAGCTAGATTGGCCGACTCAGAAAATGGTGATATTTTTGTTCAAGGTGGATCCGAGTCTTCGATGGTGATGGATGTTAAGTCAAAGCAAGACTTAGATCCTTCCTTGGTGGAGTTAAAGAAATTGGTTGCCGAAGGAAAGATTGAGGTTTTCTCCCAAGTGGGAGATGGTGTGCTACGGTACCAAAGTTGATTGTGTGTTCCGGATGTTGATGGCCTAAAGGAAATTATTATGAGTGAAGCTCATAATTCTCAATATTCTATTCATCCGGGATCTACTAAGATGCATCGAGACTTGAGGGAGTTGTATTGGTGGCATGGCATGAAGAAAGACATAGCCAAATTTGTGTTGGAATGTTCGAGTTGTCAACAAGTAAAGGTGAAACACCAAAGGCCCGGTGATTTAGCCCAAGATATCGAGATTCCTACTTGGAAGTAGGAAGATGTGAATATGCATTTTGTGGTTGGGTTGCCCCATACTCGAAAACAATTTGACTCGACATGGATAGTCGTTGACCGAATGACTAAGTCGACTCATTTCTTACCTGTCAAGACTACTTATAGTGTCGAGGATTATGCTAAATTTTACATTCGGGAATTAGTGAGGTTGCATGGTGTACCGAGGTCCATCATATCGGATCGTGGCACTCAATTTACTTCTCATTTTTGGAGGTCATTTCAAAAAGGGCTTGGTACTAAGATCAAATTGAGCACCGCCTTCCATCCCCAAACTGATGGCTAAGCCGAGAGGATAATTCAAACCTTGGAGGACATGTTAAGGGCTTGTGTGTTGGAGTTTAAGGGAAATTAGGATGATCATCTACCGCTCATCGAGTTTGCCTATAATAATAGTTTCCATGCTAGCATTAGTATGGCTCTGTTCGAAGCTTTGTATGGTAGAAGGTGTAGATCCCCGGTGGGTTGGTTTGAGATAGGTGAGGAGCATTGTTAGGCCCGGACTTGGTGGTTGAGGCCATATAAAAAGTGAATTTGGTTAGGGAGAGATTGAAGACGACTTAAAGTCGCCAAAATTCCTATTCGGATGTTAGGAAGAGGGATCTCGAATTCAATTTAGGTGATTGGGTTTATGTGAAGGTATCTCCTATGAAAGGCGTCACGCGCTTTGGCAAAAAGGGTAAAGTTGAATCCTCGGTACATCGGACCATATGACGTTATTGAGAAAGTTAGCAATGTGGCTTATAGTTTGGATTTGCCTCCGAAGATGAGCTTTATTCAACTGGTGTTCCATGTTTCGATGTTGAGAAGGTTGGTTGGTGACCCTACGGTAATTACACCTTTGGAGGGTGTGATGGTTGAGGAGAATTTGACTTATGAAGAGGTAC
>JBCEWC010014411.1:0-14385 GCA_038996855.1 Solanum aculeatissimum
TTTTGTTTATAGAAAAAATAGCCCAAAATGACCAAAACTAGACATGGTGATACAATGTGGTTTGTCAAAGGTTAGAGAAAGTATACACTTCTATACAATGTATATTACTTATACATAGGTTATACACAAAATATATATTATGATACACAAATATACATCAACTATACATGTCTATACAACGAGGACTATTTTTTTGTAATTTTTTAAATTTAATGGCTTTCAGTGTAATTTTGCCATTAATTTTTCCAATCAGAAATGTTATCTAGCCCAAACTTTAGTTTTGGGCCAATTGCTCACTTGGGATATTGAAAGTTTGTATTTATTTAGAAAGTAACCTGAGTTAAATATGATCTCTTCTAGTCCCAGGTCAAAATGTTACAAGTTCCATTTTCAACCTCGAAGCAATGGTATGAACTATGAATTACTTAATTGCACAGTCTGTTTTTCAAATAGACTAATTTTCAACTTTTCTTCTTCAAATGAGTTATTTTTAGATGCTATCCTTAGAAACCAAACTTATGTTTAGCGAGACATAAGTTTATTAAGAGCATGGAGCATAACTTGAAGGTATATTACGATGTAAAAATATAAATTTACATTCCACAAAAAAATAATTTATCCTAAAGGACAAAAGTTATAGACGAACGCAAAATTAGGACAAAAGTGCAAAGGACCCCAATAGTGATGAACTAGCAGTCTACCATGGGCTTTGGCCCAAAGACAGTTCTGACCTCGCCAACTTACTGACCTTTTTTTGTTTTTGTTTTTTTATAGTTTCAAATATATACACTAAAATAATTAGTTTACAATAAATATAATCATATCTTTATTTACATATAAAAATAACAAAAAGATAGAGAAAATATATATTAACTATATAATATAGTTTGTCAAAAGTCATAGAAAATATATACTGACTATACAATACAACTTGCCAAAAGTCATAAAAATTATTACATTAACTATACAATATAGCTTACCTATATATGAGCTATACACTGACCATACATTATGATGCACTAAAAAGTTGAATATAGTTTAACTATGCATTAAATATAAACTGACTATTCAAAATTGATCAACTCAAAATCACCTCTAAACAGTTCCAAATTTTAGATATGATATTCTCTCGACATTTCAAGTCTTTTGATATATAATTAGTTTAAAATGATTCACCTTTGTGGTACATCAATTTTTTAAATCAAGCAAGCTTTGAAATTTTAATGGTTGGCTGATCATGGAAGAAGAAGAAGGAAGGAAGACTGAAAGCAACAAAGAGAAAAGAAAGAATGCCGATGAGGAGGAGGAGGAAGGAAGAAGAAGAAGTTATATAATCAAATCCGGTAATTTTTTAAATTGTGTCAATTTCTCATAAAGCAAATGACCGAATGGTTATTTCGCCTAATTTTTTATCTGTTGTTCGATATTTATATTAATCAAGATTCGATTAAATTCAGATTATGTAATTATTTTCAATTTAAAGGTAGTGCATAAATATGCCATCTAGCTCAAAGTTGTATAATACTCTAATCTTAAGCAGCCAAACACTACCAAACAATAAATAGAAAAAAGTTATGTGAACCATTTCAATATGCAAACAAGCAAAGATGCCAAATATTACTAGTCCATTTTGTCATCCCAAAAAGTAGTGATCAAAGGGTTTGTTCTTAGAAGTTTCCAAGTAATGATAATTTAAAAAAAATGCCAAATACATTAATCACTCGTGGTGTACTTAAGTTTTATTCTAATTTCAAAAGGATATGATGTCTACAAAGAATATGTAATATTTTAAATTAAACACGTTCATATGTAACTAATTAAACCTTTTTATTTTTTATTTTTGCATGCATATCTTAAGATGGAATCTTGATGTGGCTAGCATATAGATTAATTTTTTATGGTACTTATTATTATCCACTTTAGGGAATTTCCCTCTAATGGACAATATTTTATACCGTATTTATTTTCATTAATGAAACAAAATTAGAGGAAATAATAATAATAAATTGACTTGTTGACTAGTTAGCCAATAGATCATTCGATTGGAATTTTGTTTGGTTGAGTGTATTTAAAGTCCTTTAGTAGGTTTGCTTATGAATATGACTAATATATTAATTAGAACCAATAAGGTCGCGGTGGAATGGATAGGATTGTTTAGGGGGTGTTAGCTCAGTCTTCAAGCAAGCGCACCATTAAATTTTATTGTAGCATGAATGTTAATAGGTAACACTAGATTAATTGTAAAAAATTTGTACATAAATTTTTAGTTTTGCGGAAAGATTATAAATTTATTTGTCGACACAAATTCAAATTAGTCGAGAGTCTGGTATGGAAGTTGAGTGAGAAACCAAAATAAAAGATTAATATATCATAGATGAATGTGATGATTATTTCTTTCACCTTTGGAGTGGTTAATTTATGTAGTGGCATTTTATTCAAAAGGGAAAGTACTTATTTAGAAAAAACAAACCCCTAATCAATATCAACTTCAATATATAGGTAAACACAACTAGTCAACATTTTGAAAAGCTTCATACATTTTAATTTAAGTCCATTTTGATACATTGAAATTTTCCTTTTGGCCCCAAAGAGAACATGCATCACAATTTATTTTCAACTATTGACTTTAAACTTTAGTCTTTCATATAAAAAAAAAAAACCTTGTAGTAATATCCATATAGCTTTTTTTAAAAGTTAAAGCCTCCTTACTTTTTTTTCCTTTCACAATATTATGTAAATTTCATCCATCATCATGAATCGATATGGTACAACAAGTGTAAAAGCTAGGCATAATTTCATCCATTGTCCTCGAGTTGAATTAATCATGTGTATATACACACATGTACAAAGCCTATACATGTTGTTACAAATTAGTTATGTTGATAACAGTTAAATCGTCAATAACATATTTAAACTATCAATTTACAAGTTTCGCACTCCAACTATCTATTGTTCTTTTTTCCTTTGTGAACTATCATCATCTACGTTTAAAACACACCTAAAGTTGGCTAGGCCAACATCACTATAGTCGAGAAGTTGCTACTCCCTTTTCCTACTCAAACTATCAGCATCTACTCAACTAGGCGTATTTTAATACATAGACGATGCTAGTTCAGACAAGAAAAAGAAACTGATAGTTTGAGTACTGTAAAACTTGCGAAAAGTGAGTGTTCAGATATGTTTTTGACCATTATCTCTAATGATAATTCATTCAATCAATACATCAAATTCTAGATCTGTTTATATTTTTCGACATCATCAGCTATATATATACATAAAAATGTCTCTTGTGATATGTCATTTTCTAGATGAGATAATACATCTTGTTCTTTCCTAGGTGGGGTGATTGAAGAAAAAAAAACCATAGGTTATATATGAAGGAAAATTGTATGATTGGAGAGTGTAGTGCTTTTGTCTCCACTCTTTAGAAAAAAACAGGAAAATTGTGGGAGGTCCAACCAAAGCATTATCTCTATGAACAAAGTGTAAAGAAAATGCGCAAGACGCTCCCTCGAGACAGCTACTTATTGTGTATATATATATATAAGCTTCACTTTCACTACCCTTCTTTATTCATGCATATGAGACATTTTGGTATCCAAAGATCAAATTTATTAGTTGGGAAGCCTACTTTTAAGGATGGCCAAATTGAAGTAAAGCACATCTATCCCCCTTTTCACTTCCAACCACATTATCTTGTTTTCATTTTCTACTTTTTTTCTTTGCAAAAAAAGAAAAATCGAATGGGATCAGTTTTGAAGTAACGATAAAGATATTTATGTGTTAACTATAGATTCAAACTTTTGATGGAGTTCATTATTTTGAAGTATAAAAGACATTTAACATATATTAGGGTGTGTTCGATAGTATAAAGCGGAGAGCTTTTCATCAAAAGTGTTTTTTAAGAAAATAAGTGGATGTGTAAAAAAATTTGAATATAATCTAGGTAAATACTACGAAAGGCGGAGACATAAAGAGGCGATGAAAGTAAGGGTGAAGATGAGACATGTTTGAGGGTATGATCAATGTGCAATTCTACTTGTGAATTGTTTTAATTCCCTATTTATACTATGAATTTTTTAAGGAATTTTGTTTTCTTAGAAAATAATTATTTTTTAAATATTTTGACTAACCGAACATATTGAAAAAGATTTTGCATAACATATTTTTCTTTATCCCAAACATATACCCTATATAAACAAGAATTGAAAGGAAAAAGTTGTACTTTAATCTCACAAATCAACACTTGTTATTGGTTCTAAAAGATTAAAAAAAAAAACTATATATACTCTCTTTATTGCCTCTCCTTTTGGCTATGTATTAGCTAAGAGTCTTGTACATTAACAAACCAATAAAATGGTTTATATAGTCATAGAAAGACAAACTAAATATACTTGAGGAGTTTAGTTAGTACAAAAAGAGAGTTTATTTTCTTTTTATGCAGAATATATTCAAGTGCTGTCTTGCATTCAGCATAAGATCCACACAAAATGAAAAAAAAAGAATCATTACAACTTTTGAATCCTTTATTCCCAATGCCCTATATATATTGTCTCTTTTTCAGAAAACCACATGAGCATTCTCTTTATATAACTGTTCAACATCCAAAGGTTCACTTTAAAAATAGATATTTGATCCTTTTAAGGGTCCTCTATCTTTGTCATGACCACAAAAAGTTGAAAAAATTTCACTTTAAAAAGGTAGGTGAAGAGTTTAATTTGCTCCCTACAACAACTTAAATCCTACTTTTTTAATTGGGAGAGGGAAAAAAGGGTTTTGTACTTAGGATTCTCTTTAGTTAGAGATAAAAAAGAGAATGTGAGATTATTATCTCTGAGTATTAGGCTAAGGTAAATGATTAATAATTAATATAAATCTATTAATTGTCATTAATTAATTATTTAGTGAATAATGTAGGGATTGTTAGGATATGAATAAATAATAATAATAATGTAGGTGCCCCTTGAAAAGGTGTTAGTTAAGAACCACTTTAATTATCTTATTCTTATATATATTTTAAAATTTAATCTCTTCTCCAAATATTTATTCATCTGAGATGTTTGTAGTTTTAAAAAATAATGATTATTAAGGATGAAACAGAAAATGGATGATGAATTTTATCTTAAATTTTTAAAATCACAAATAATGTGAAAATTTTAAAAATACAATGATAAATTGAACAAAGGGAGTAATGAACAGCGTCATATATAGTACTCCATCCATTCAGTTCTATTTGTCATATTTGGATATGACACACTTATTATGAAAATAATGATCAACATAGCTATTTTACCACATTACCTTATTAATTGATGTTTAGTATTAAGTTTTGAAAATGATTTGAAGAATAAGTAATTAATATTAAAAATAAAACATGAATTTCTTTTTAATCTTTTCTTAATATGTCAAAATGACAAACAAAAATAAAAATTTATTTTTTAAATAGTGAACAAGTAAAAATGAACAGAGATAATAATAAAAAATACTCCTTTTCATGTATTTTACTAGGCTTTTATTCTAGAAAAAAGATATTATTAAATTTGTTCATTTTATCAAATCAAGAATAATTTATCATATTCTTTCATTGAAAAACTACAAAAAGTTCTACTAATCACTTTTAGATTTTCAAACCATAATTAATAAGATTAGACTAGGTGATAAGTACTCCCTTCATCGCATTTTAATTGAATTTATAAGGCAATGCACACAAATTAAGAAAACTATTTAAAGATAAAATTTAACTCATACTTTCTAATATTACTCTTTGTGAAGTTATAAATATGTAGTATAATTTATCTCCTAAAAAATATAAAACTTCAATAAATAAAAAGACAAATATGCAAAAAGTTTCAAACATTCATATTGAATTTTGAACCTTGAAAAAAGTCTTAAAAATTCAATTAATTTGAGACGGAAAGAGTAATGACTATTATGGTAAATACTCATGTCAATCATCATTTATTAAGATGTATATAAAATTCAAACTGAACAAGTAAAAATTAAACGAAGGAAGCAGATTTTCATGTTGAAGAAAAATGATATAACTTAAGAAATTCAAATGGAATATCAAAACAACATATCAACTTCAATCAACTTGATTTCAAATAATGAATAAATAGACCCTCATTGTCATTTTCAAACATTAAATCCAAATTAAAACTTCAAATTTAAGCTCCAAATTAATTACCTGGCCAAACGTCTGCCTAACGTAATATACTAATTGTACAAAATACTTTTTCCACTCATTAAATAAAATAGAAAAAATAATACTAGACACAAATATTTGTAGTCAGAAGGGGGCTTGTCCTATTGTCTGTCTTCATCATCATTTTAATTGTCTATTAAAAATACAAATCCATATTTTGAGACCTATATTACAACAATTATTGAACATGGTTGTTAATCACCAAACAAAAATCAAAGTTCCTTTCAAATATAACCCCTTTTGTGGGGAAGATTGTTGATTTGTCTGATTAAGGGAGGAGCGTCTGTCTTTAATTCCGGCCTAATTAGAATAAGCCACATGCATATCAAAAATCAATAAATTAAAAAAAAAAACATTTTTTTCCTATCTAAATTGTGACTTATATTTTTAAAAAATATATCAAGTGGATGTTCATATCCCTTAGATTTATTTGTGTGTGTGTGTGGGAACCACTTTGTTGGAAAAGGGGACTCCATTAAATAATGATACAATTTTTTAAATAAGATAAGTCTATATCAATGTCCAAAGCTTAATATGTCTTCATTCATTTCTGGAATTAATCTTTTATATTTTTTATAATTAATTTTTTTTTAAAAGTCAAGTGGTCCTTAATGAAACAGAAGAGCAAAAGCAGCAGGTACCCCCCCAAACAGAAATTTTTATAAATAGTGCTGACAATTTTTATTGCCCAACCTAGTCAGTTTTTCTTCTTTGTTGGTCCTATATGGTCCATTGATAATTTAATTGTGAAGTGATTTGACAATTGGTACTACGTGGTTTCTAACCATTGAACTAATGACTAATCTAGTACATCAATTAAACTCATTTTCATATCTTTGGTTGGTTTATAATAAAGATACTCTAGCTAAACAGGCAATGTCCAATCTTCTTTGCTTATTAGGACCTCTTGTAGGAATCTTGAAACCTCATATATAATGGTGTATCATTATCATAAGAATTTAATTTAGGATAGAGTTACTACGCTTAGGATGAGAGTAATTTTATTAGTGTATACATTTGACAATTCTTACATAATTCATGAACGTGTTCTTTAACTTTGTATCACTTGTGTCTTAAGTGACAATTTACATGAGATACACTCGAATTTATTTGTGTTATGCCAGGTAGGACGCATATATATTATGTCACCTATCTACTTGTTCAATTTTATATAATTTGAGCTGAAAATAGTACATTGCATTGAATCCACAGAATTCGAAATAGCGGTCATGATGAATTAGCAGTTCATTTATTGGAATGACAAAACTGAAAAAATGCTGGTAGACATTGAATGCAAGGAAGGCCAACAGGATTTCTTTGGTTACTGTATCCTTACAATAAAAATGAATGTCAGTACACGGGAGTAGGAGGACATAAGTATATATTATTGAGGAAGGGGTTTATCATGGACCCACGATAAAGAATCAGAAAAGATTGCGTACACATCACTCTCATTTATCTAATTATTAGGTTGACAATGTTTGATTGCATATAAGGTTTAAGAAACGAAAAAAATTTAATTTCGTATTATAATACATGGCGGTTCTAGAGATAGCAAGGAGCAAGTAGATCGATGAAGAGAAAGTAAAAGGGGGTCATATGAAAAGTTGGAATTAAAGAATTAAAAAAAAAAGATATTCTTTTTTAAATTAATTTTTGGAAAATAAAAGAAACAAATGAAATAGGTAGTACCCTCTATTTCATGTGTGTATATAAATAAAAGATGGTATCAAGTTTTAAGTCTCTTTCATATGATATTTAATCAATTTTAGATAAATAAAGGTGTGTTTCTCCCTATGGTTGGATAGGGAAGAAGTTAAGAGGAGGCAAATGCCTGTTTTTGTGAAATCTAAGGGGATTATAATCAAACAAAATATGATGGGTCATGAACCATTAAGATAACTAGCTTAGGAGGTAAGTGCACAGTCTAATTAATATTATTGCACTAGTACTGGTTAAGTAGTACTAGTCATATTCATTGATTGGAACCACCCATCTTTTATTGCTTAGAGGGACCATCAAGTCTCCTTCACTTCACTGCATTTAGCTTATGGCCATGTTTTTGGTTTCCCCCTATAAATTATTCCACCTTTTCTCCATTATAAAAAGTTCTTTCGGCAGTAATAAAAACAAATAGCAAAGCTACAAAAGTCTTTATCGTCATTCACGTGCATGGCACACAGTGAAAAGGAAAAGTAAGAGAGAGAAGTAAATAACAAATGACAAACACCAACAATAGAGAGATACAGAAGATAAAAGAGATTATTTCCTATAAACTTTCGATTTGGAAAAAGATAATGAAATACAACAATAATCAAAGTACATGGGAAACATTTTATTACTATTATTCATATATACTACATGTTTGACACATGAATCCAAAATACAACACACTTTGAGAAAAGAAGTAGGAAATTAAAAGGCCCCAAAGACCCTTTGTATGGTTAGGCCAAATTTTGGCCGGAAAGATCAGAGGTGGTTTTTTTCCATATTTTACCACCTCTTTTGATTGAAAAAAAAATAAATTAAAAGAATACACACGTGTATCCATTACACGTTTGAAGAAAAAAAAAATAGTCCAGTATATGGTTAGGACAAAAAAAAGAAGCAAATTTTCCCGCCAAAAACACACATACACACTGTGTAGAGAACACACCTCAAACCAAAAGTCTGATTATACAGAGCCAAATGTTATTCATGCAGTTCAATAATCCCTTGTTTTTTTCCTCCTTGAGTGGATTCATTCATTTTCTTGGAGCTAGTGTAGAAGTTGGAAGCAATAATGGTGGCCCTATGTAGTTTATATATCAAGAGCCTTCTTGACTTATTCATCACAATGAATTTGTTGCCCATATTTCAATTTTTTTGATTTAATTTTCTCTTCTCCAATCCTTTGCAAATGGGCTCCATCGTACCCCTCTTCCATTTCAATAATCAATGCTCTCTTTGAATTCAATCACAAACCCCACTTCATTCACACTACTCCATATCACTCCACTTACTGCTAGCTATAATTAAAACAATCTCCAAAATAATATGTACCAAATCCCCTTCCCTTGGGAATCTGCAAAGCCATTTATTGAATGGCATTTCTTCTACTTACTACTAAACATAATCTACAACACTCATCTGTCAAAGTAAAACTCAAAACACCCTCAAAGATGAAAAATTTACTGAGGATTCAAATTTTTTTTGTTTTGTTTTCCTTGGCCCCCTTATTCTTAATTTATTAATTGGAACTTGCTCTGTCGTCATCTGTGGCACTCCACCAGCTGTTATTTAGTTTTCTCCTTTTATAAGATGTGGAAGAGGATGAGGACGAGGATGAGGAGTCACTTGATGCTACAGTAGTAGTAGTACTAGCCCGAGTCATGACTCGTACCTGTGGGTAAACTCTTGGAAATCTCCAGGGCCTTAATGCAATCGCATACTTTTGCACTAATTCATAGCAGCCCACGATTTTATCCTGCCAAAAATATTAAAAGGGGAACTATCACTAATTTGTAGCAGCCCACGAGTCCATGTAATCAATCAACTGAAGTGCCAAAATTCTCCAGATTAAGCATGTTCAATTAATTCTTACTTTGCGGAGTCCATGGCACCAGGATTCAGCATGCTCAGCATTCACAAGAGAGAAATTGGGAAGGTCCTTAGCTGCACAGAGTATTGTAGCTGCAGCTATGCATGATGGCCAATACTCAAGAAAGCTAGCTTCTGTAAATATCACCAATAACAAGTTACTAAAATTCAATATCAACCACTGTTAGTAAAATAGTATCCGAGAAAATAAGGAAACTTACTTCCTACAACAGAGTAAAATACATTAATTCATAGTGTAAGAAATTACTTTATACTATCAGAATATATGAGTTAAAATTCGTATAAAAGTAGTCATGCATGCATGTGTAATGTAATGTACGTATAAAACGAACCTTGAATATTTGAGAGGATAATCTGAGAAGCCCTTGAGATAAGGAAGGCAGTGAAAGTTCCTAGTGAATCAAGTTTTGAGGCAAAGAAGCTGAGGAAGCTAAACGGGGTTATGGATCGAAGCCTCCAGTCTAATATTCTCAGCACAAGAAACTCCATTCTTTGGACGGTTTTTGGTTCAAATATATACTTTGCACCTTCAACCTAATTAAGTTTTTAAAAAAATAAATTGTCAAATCACTCGAGGGGTCCTTTTCAATTCACTAGACAAAAACAATCAAACAAAACAAATTAATTACCTGAAGATCCAAAAGAGAAGGAACAAGAGGTTCCTCCATTTTTGCTGCTAAAGATAAGCTAGCAACCGACAATAGTTGCAGTGGCCAGCCATTTGTTTTCTGAAATTACATTGAAAGGGAAATTCACATAACTAACAAAAGGAAATCGAATAGCACTACAAGGGCCAAAGTTGCTCAAATGATAAAGCTCAAAAAAATAAAAATAGAATAGTACACATATATTTATTCAATTAAGGCTAAAGAGACAAGCGGACCTCCAGAACGAATACTTTTAGATAACCTATGTCACGTACACTTAAATTATTGCTAGCATGCCTATATATATATAATATTAAATTATATACACATTCAAGTTTAGCAGGGTAAAAACAATATTTAGTACTACTATTTAAAAAGGTTTCTAATACCTTTATGATCAACTTTCAAGTGTACTATTCCATCCTCTTTATTTCTTTATCCTATTTTGCTAAACCAATTGTTTTTAGGTGACACTATAAATTACTACTAGAAAAATCTAGATCAAATTATCATTGGCGAGACCATAAAACAAAAAGATCTTGTACTTTAATATTACTTCCGTTATAATATACAGTACAGAAACAATGAGGAGTTGAGGACCCAATTAGTTGAATTTGTCTTTGCCCGTTGTTAGATTAATCCCACTAGATCTGACCAAAGCCAACAATAAGTATTACAGTCTACTCAACTTTTCTTAAGGTGTGATTAAAAGTCAATATAATATTACTGTTGAAATGACTTTAAAAAAAATACAAATATTAATAAATAAATATAAAATACCTAAAGAACCCAATTATTAAATGTACACTTAAAATTTTCATTTGTCTTAATTACCCTTAAACTTGGCTATTTGATAATTCAATATATTCGATTTAATCTCATAGGTGGGTCTGAAATGATTGTCAAACATCAATAAATATCTATTTATAATTTTATACCAATATAGTAAACTTTCTTCTTTTCTTTTTTTCATATTGATCACGGTTTACCATATTAGTTAGTACTTGTACATGTTTCTTAAATAATCTAATTACTTTTACGGTTACATATAAAATGTCTTATTATTAAACATAATCTTTTAACTTATTTTCGGCCACCTCTCATTATCAAAAGAAAAAAAAAGAAATAAATTGAAAATGACCAATTTACCGGCAAGCTTCTAGAGTAGAGAAAACGATCAAAATAATTAACGGCGAGATACGCCGTTAAAGGCTGGAAACTGTAGTAGCGTTGTACCTGCAACCAAAAAAAAAACTGTTTTAGTTATTCGAATCAGTTTTGTACGGTGTGTGTAGTGATAACCACAGACAAGGCCCGGAGCTAGTAAGGGCTCAGATGCATTTAAATCGTTCAACGAAAAAATTATACTATTTATATATAATTAAAATTATTTTTCACGTAAATATTGAACCTCATTGGATTTAATCTATCTATTTTCTCCATTAATGAATATTCTGACTCCATTACTGAGTAAAAGTATATTTTAGCAAACAAAAGAGACAAAAATCGAACTTGCGCCGATGACATTATTTTCGCCGGAGTTTACTGTGCTATCGATGAGATTGATTGATTGAATAATACCTTGAGAATCCATGCAACGGATTCATCTCTAGCGGCGGCGCTTAGAGATTGAGATTGGAACTTCTCGATATAGTCAAATCCAGGTACGAAATTTCGCTCGTCTTCGATGAGACCGGCGATTGATTCATCGATATCGGCGAACTGAGATTCGATATCCGACGAGGAACATTCCGGCAAATCTTCTCCTCCTCCGTTTGAGAAAACGGTGTCGGAGTCCTCGCCGCAGAGTAGGTCGGAGAAGCAGTCGGAGCACGAGACTGACATAGTAAGTCACCGATGGAAATCCTCATTCTATTCTGATCATTTTTGTTTATTAGAGAAGTTGATAGCCGGAAAAGGAGATTGATCGGAGAAGATTGCCGGAATGTCGACGTGGACTTGAAGAAGAGGTATCTGGAAGGGAGTGTGAGTTTTATTTTTATTTGTGTGTGATGGTGGCTATCTCATTCACTGGGTATAAATAGTTATATATGATTTATATTTTGTAATTTTATTTTAGGATTTAAAAAATCTACAACCAAAAAAAATAATTAAAAATTTAGAAATATGTCAACTAGTTTTAAAAGTATTTCGCTTTTTTTCAAAAAAAAAAAATTACGAAAAAGTTACTCAACTTTGATTAAGTTAATTAACAAGTAAATTCATTTGAATTTTTATATTTTTTTCATAAAAATAATTGTTTATTAAAACTATAACTTAATATAAAAAATATTATTTTCTTTTTAAGCGTTACATCTCATATGAAGATTGGTGATTATATATTTCATTATAAACGTTATTTTAATTATATATTTTATTTTAGCAAAAAACAATGCTGATAAATTAAAATGACACATTGGTACTTTAATTTGCAAAAATACAAGTCAATGAGGGCTTCACTAAATAGTGTATTACTTTGCTTGTCTCAAATTAGCTTCTATGTTTTAATTCATAAAAATTAAATTATATTAATTTTGATCAATATTAACAAACATATTCTTTACAAATTTTTATATAAGAAATATTTTATTTTATATAATTTTTTAGTATATAAAATTTAATTTTAATATATTATATTAATTTGATCTAATTTAAATATAAAAATTAATTAAATAATTTTACAAAATCAAAATATAACAACTAATTTGAAATGAAAAATATACTAGTATAGTGTCTTTTCGTATCTGACTGAATCAAATCAATGTATTCTTACCTTTCCTAAAAGATCTAGAATTTCTGATATAAATAATGGAATTTAGTAGTAAAACATAGAAGTATGAGCTAGTACAAGTATTAACACTATTGTATTACCAAGTCAAAAACATATAAATTTAATGCCCATCATATATCAATCAATTAATGATGCATCATTTCAAACTTATAGTTTGAAAATCCCTCTAGGTTTCATACTACTAGTATAACATCTTCTAATTTATAAATTTCACCTAATCTACTATAAATATCCTCAAGGAAATTACAAAGATCATCTACGACCCTTAGATAAGGTCTTGTAGGTGCCTCTGCGACTTAGTAAAAATTTTCTAAGTCTGAGGTCCCATATACGAGACACTATACGGACCGTACACTAATTTATGGCCCGCAAAATATATCTCGTGGATTGATGATTTAAAAATCCACTTTTTTGGATATTGAGTGACTAGTTATCAGACAGGCCATCATCTGACTTATGGCTCGTAAAAGACATTTCGTAGATTGATGTCCCAATAATCAATACCTCTGAACCTTGAAATCACGAGTTATTAGACAGTCCGTAACCTAATTTACGACTCATAGGAAGGGATAGATCTTAGGTCCAATTTTCAGTAACTCGATTTTTGGGCACCTTCACTTATGAGAGGCCACTGACGGCCCGTAAGTGAAACCACAACCCATAGATGGATCGAATTTCGTGGTTCCAGGCAACAGTTTTTAGAGGGGTATTCTTGTCTTTTCCCACCCTTTTTAATCAAAACTCATGACATTTTGGATTTAATTTAGGTCTTTTGTCAGTAGCCTAGGTGTGTTATTCCTCATTATACACTTAGCAAACTTGAGAGTATCGAGGAAGGGAGAAAAATGAGGTTTTCGAGTTCAAGCTTGAGGATCATTAGAGGATTTAAAAATGATGTAAAAAATACTACTAAGCATGCTAAAATTGTTGGGCGGAAACGAGACCAAAATAATTCTTTTCTGATGTGGAAGTTCAGACTATGCTGCAACCACAGAGTATACTCAGATAATACCTTGGTTTAAATTCCACTGTTTGAAAAGGAAGCACCACAACTAAAGTTTGATAAAAATAAATTTGACACGATATTTTACGTGGAAAACCCTCCAATAAATAGAGGGAAAAACCACGGGGTAGGAGGATTT
>JBCEWC010014412.1:0-14385 GCA_038996855.1 Solanum aculeatissimum
ATTTTAATTTATAGCTATAAATATTTTAATTCATAACTAAATATGAGTACTATTGCCACGAGACTTATCTATAACATTAGCCATAAAATTTAAGTTTGTGTGGCAAATAAATTAAATTTTTTGCTACAATATAATATTGTGTGGCTACAATATGAAGATAGCTACAAAATTTACTTATCGTGGCACAAGAATAAAATTATTTGCCACAAATATATTTTTTGTGACAATTATTTTTTTCCATTGCAGCTAGAACACAATTTTTTTTATAGCAATAGAGATAAATACTTAGCCACGAATCATGTAAAGTCTATAGCTAACTTTTAGCCATGCTACATCTTGCTACGAATGCTACGGAAAAAAATAATGTAGATAAAGTGTTTAGCCACGAAAAATTTCATATTTGACTACAACATATTTTGTTGCAATATATGTGTTTTTTTGTAGTGAGGCTCAGACATTTGGTCACCGTAGATCTCTTGAGATTCCTTTTGTTACTTTCTTTTTCGCACATTGTCTATAATTTAATTAGACAACTTTGTATTTTCATTTTAGAAAGTTGTATTTACTCTTTCGTACTACTTTAGATGCTTTTCAACTCATGACTCCATGTTTTAGGATTTCATATGATATGTTATGATTGTTTCCGCTTTTTTTATTCTCTATAGTTGCAATCCGATTTTGGGTTGTGACATATAATGATAAGAAAGTATACTTTATGTTATGAATTGTTTTATGAGTTAAATTGTTTGTATCACCCAAAGTGGCGACATTCCTTGTTTGAATATTTTTTGACATGACCTTCAATGTTTGCTCAAGGACGAGCAAAAGTTTAAGTGTGGGGTGTTGATGTCAGACCAAAAATAAATATATTTAATAGTTATTTATCTTATATTTGATATTTTATTTATCCTTTTTGAGCATAAATTTTATGAATTATGCTAAATTATATATTTTATTTATGAAATTAAATTGACATGAAGATGAAGAAATGTAGAGCTAAAATGAATCAAAAATAAAAGATTACTGAAGGAAAATCAAGCAAGCAACTTAATGGATTAAATTTAATAAAATAATCAAAAGATACCTTTATACAAGTGCAACTCCGTTTGCAATTCAAACTGCAAATCTTGTTATTGTCACGTGGCGGTCAAGGAATGAGGAGCAAGAAATTGAAGATGGTGGTGGCACACAAAAATTCAACTTCCTTCCCGTTTTGGGTTTTTCAATTTATTTTGGACTTGGTTATTTTTTTACATCTATAAATAATCCATAAAAATAATTTTTCCATAACTAACCAACTAACACCTAAACCTAGAAGATAGATTTTACCACTTACCCATAATCTAGATTTTTGAACTTTATAGCTTGGAATTTTTGGAAGAGTCGTCGTGGAGATTGGAGAATGGAGAATTTTGGTTCATTCTTTTCTTCTTCTTTATTTATATGTATTCTTGAAAGATTATCTAGCTATTTTTCTTGAATTTTTATGCTTAACACAAGTAAGTTTATTTTTATAAATTTTAATTGTGTTTTCACGATAATGATTAGCTAAATTTTATAATTAGGATTATGGGAATCATGATGGATTAACAAAGTAAGTTAATGTAAAAAGTGATTCATGAATAAATTTTATGAATGTATTATTTATCTCTTCGTTTTGATTTCTTTTTAACGGTTGCAAATGTTAGAACGTGCCTTACTATTACTTGTCGGACCAAGGGGGTAATGAATGGGATAAAAGATAAATAATAGGATTCGATGTGAATACTCTCATTTAATCAACCTGAACGGACCAAGGGATGGTTGTACTAGGACCAGGGTAAGGGGTAGTAATGCGACGCTCGTAGACGGACCAAGTTGTGTGGTGAAATTCATCTATTTGTCAAACTAAGGACTTAGGTGAACATAACTTACCAGTTCTGTATGCTAAATATTGAAATAGATCACTAACACATTATTCTTGCTAAGTTATTAAATAATAGGAACACATTCCTAGTTTCTTCTATTTATCTTTACACAAATAAATATTAAATTGAAAGCTATTATTATTATTTTCTATTTTCTTTTGTTTAAATTAATTCTCCTCAATTTTTATAACAACTATCAAGTTACAATTTTTACTCTTGACAATATTTTTTCATATTTCCTGTGGGATTGACCCCGACTCACAAGTTGGGTAAATATATTACAAACAACCATTTATATTTCTTTTGAGAAGTATATTTTTAACATTACCAAAAGTTTAGAAAAGTTGTTGGTGTAAAAATCCCAAGCTACTTCTATGGAATGTAGACTATTTTATGAGTCATGGAGCAGTATCATGGAACCTATTGGGTACTCAAGAAAAATTTGGCATGGACCATGAAGGTCTTTTACGAGTCTTACAAAACTCTGTGGATCATAGAATACACATGTAAAAATAATCCTTCAAGAAAATTTTGGACTTTTAGTACATGGAGTTTATGATCTGGAACTATAGTCCTGTCAGGACCTGAAATCCGGGTGTGATGACACTCACATAACCCACCAAGGAGAGTCATCCCAAAACTCAAAAAACTCAACGAAACAAGAAAAGTGAAAATTTACAGTCCAATAAAATATATAAACAAAAGAAATCATAATACAATCATCCCAAGAACTGGTGTCACATGTATTGGCCACTAAGTATAGAATACTTGTAATGACCCAAAAAATTTCAAACTTTGTAGTGGTTGGTCAAGGTCTATTTTGAACCTGTTTTGGTTGGCTAGTGACCAATATGGGTCATACCCATCTGGCCATGTTCAAAGGAATCGTGTTGGTTGGGTTTTGCATGAGGTTGTGTGGCAGGGCTGACTTTGAATCGCCATATCTCCTGGTACGGGATGAATTGTGTGAGCTACAACCTGTCAAAATGAATCTCTTTGAGTTACCTTCACAAGACAATTAGTCTCACTCGATTCAGAGTTTGGATGTGGATGTTATGGCCATTACGGTGAGACTGCCTGTGCACGGAAGCATTCTGGAAAAGGGAAGAAAGATTTTGGCTAAGGCAGTGGACCACGAGAGGGACCACGGACCATGTAGGAGGTCACGACCCGTGAGCCCGGTCCGTGGAGTTTTCCAGTGAGCAGCTTTAGTCAGGGACCAAGACTCTGAGCCAAGTAAGGCTTCACGGGCCAGCTCACGGTCCGTGTGAAGCCTCATGACTCGTTAGCCTGCCCGTGTGGTGTTCCAGTAAGTTCCCAGGATTGGTACCAAGGCCCGAAGCCAAGTAAGGCTCCACAAATCAGCTCACGGTCTGTGTGAAGCCTCACGGCCCGTGAGGCCTTTCCGTGTAGTGGTCCAAAGAATTCCCAAGATTTCAATCGAAGGCACGAGCCAAGTATGGCTTCATGGTCGAGTTCACGGTCCATAAGCCTCTACACGGATCGTGACGTTGTCCCCGTCAGCGACTGCTTTAGTTTTTATCTCGTTTTATTAATGGTTAAATTATAATTTTAATTAGTCCTAGGGTCATTTTAGTCTTTTTAAACATTCCTAAAACCCCTATATTGAACCCTAATCACTTCTAATTCATTCAATCTCTTGAAATTATCTCTCAATCTCCATTGAAGACAAGCTTGGGAATTTCGGGAATTTCAATTCTTCTTCAGAGTCTTCTTATTTCTCTTGGTTAATTTAAGGTATGCAGGCTTGATTCGTGGTTTTTATTTCAACCATGAAGACCCAAAATCCTTTTCTTCAATTTGATGAATTTAAACTTTTCTTTAATTGTGGGTCTTTTAAATTATGAATGTCATAATTAAATGAAGTTGTGGGCTATGAATATTAGTTGATTTTAAGGTGATTTAAGTTTAATTATCCTGAATTGTATTGGGTTTATTAAGATTAATGTGCATGGTCCCTTGAAACTTGTTTAAGCTTGGGAAAATTTGAATTTATGACTTAATTGGGGATTTTCCCATGGATTTTAATGGAATTTATTATAGAATTGTTAAATTAAGATTTGAGTCTCCTTTTCCCATGCATTCACTCCCTTATTCATGGCATATGCATTCATGGAAGATGATTTTTGATGAAATTCTTCAAAAGAGCTTGGCCCTCATGTTATGATGTAACTTGACTTTGATAAGACATGGGAATTGACTAAATGTGATCACATAAAGTCCATGTTATGGCTCTTTGAGCAATTATGGATGTTTACACCATTATGATATGATATGATATGTTATGATAAGGCATGACATGATATGCTATGTAGATGAGCTACTACTATTATATTGGTCTTGGAAATGGATTTTGGAAACTCTTGTTGGCTTTTGGCCCTATTATGAAAAGATTTGGTTATGACTTGGCTTTAGCCCAATTTATGCATTGTTTTGGAAAAGTGTCACATCTCCATTTTGATGTTTATAAATGTATATGTATTCCCGTGGGATGCGACTTAGCACCGAGGGATTGGAGTCGGGGTGGACTATCTCTAAGGGTCCACACTCTTTTCTGTCAAACCATGTGCCACTATGGGTATTCTCCCTTGATGGGATTGACTTGCTATGTATCCCCTTTCTTAAGGGTTGACTAGGGATCTACCTGGTAAGTAGTCCAATTCTAAGTAGCAGCTCTCTTGGTATCTCTTGTTGTCGGTTGAGGTCACATCCCCGCTATGATATATATATATATATATAGGTTAGCACTTCATGCACCACGACATGACATGGCATATTGTTATGATATAAATTCCTTTGGCTATGTGCACTCCTTTTCATATCATGTGTGCCCTTGTCATCTAGCCTTATCGTAGGATCATGTGCACGTGCATGGAATACCCGCATACTTAGTGCATTACATGTGCTAACCCATACTCTTTGTGTATATGTTCTAACCATGTAGGGATCGAAGGTGATTTCCATCCACCGTTGGATGTCTAATGAAGACCTTGAAGTGTTACTTCTAGTGAGCCCTATACTCCAGGGGCAATACCCAATTTCATCTACCTTATGCCTTTAGTTTATATTCTTTTATCTTATGACTTGAGGGTGAGCACGGATTATGTCGAGGCCCCATCTTATTCTTTGTAGAGGCATTGTTGGACATATCAAATTCCATTGTACGTTGTTTTATGGATTGATGAGATGTTATGTCTATTTATACTTTGTCGTGGATAATTATGCTTGGTCTTGTTTCCGCTTATGATATCGTGATGGTTGGTTGGAAATGTGCTTATGTAGAAAGTTCCAAACCCTTTTTACCCCCATAGCTTGAGTCATACTTACCCGCCCCTTAGAACATAATTGTTATGTGTTATGTGATTTATGCTTTTCCCATTCCCGGTAATATCCCCATAGCTTGAGTCCAAAGCCCAAAAATCCCCTAGACCTATATGCTACTTGTTATTTTATGCGCTTCTGAACCGATGATGTGTGTGATGATTCTATGATGGCTTGATCGAGGACTCTTGGGTTCTCCTTCGCCATGTCACATCTAGACCCTACTCTCGGGTCGTGACAAAGATGATATCAGAGCCCTAGATTTATAAATGATCCTCAGAGTCCAATATGCCACGTCAGTTAGAGTCTTTTTCATGGGTGTGATGTGCACCACACTTATGAGTGAGAGGCTATGATGACGTTTTTAGAATTTTCTCAGTTCATTGTCCTTTATGTCATACTGTGTACTGTTTATAAGATTTCCTAAATATTGCTGTTCTTGTCACTCTTTCAGAAAATGTCTCCCAAAAGAGCCCGCCTCCCCAGACAGGGTCCTGTCCATAAGAAACAAGCCCCTCGTGAGCCTGTGGAGGAACAAGTGACTTACGCTAAATTGCGGAATGTGGTAGCTATGTTGTCCCAAGTTGTGGCTAATCAAGCCCGGCCAACTAATCCCACGAATGGTGGCACTCCAACTGCTAGGGTGAGGGACTTCACCAAGATGAACCCTCCGAAATTCTTTGGTTCAAAGGTTGATGAGGATGCCCAAGAGTTCATTGATGAGCTCGTAAAGGTGCTAACTATTATGGGCGTCAATTCAGAGGAAAAAGCTGAGTTGGTTGCATATCAGTTGAAGAATATAACTCAAGTGTGGCACAATCAGTGGTTGGTGGAAAGAATGGAAGATGTTAAAGTTGGATGGGAGGAGTTCAAGATGGCTTTTCTGGATCGTTTCTTTCCCCTTGAACTTTAAGAAGCCAAGATGAATGAATTTATCAATCTCCGACAAGGTAGCATGTTTGTGAGGGATTATTCCCTCAAGTTCACCAGGCTCTCAAAGTATGCTCCCACATTAGTAGTGGATCCCCGTGTAAGGATGCAAAAATTCATTTCTAGTGTCTCTGACTTGGTTGTGAAAGAGTGTCACACCGCAATGCTCATTTGGGACATGGACATCTCTAGGCTAATGGCTTATGCTGAACAGATTGAGGATGAGAAGCTCAAGGAGATAATGGTGCACGACGCCAAGAGAGCTCGATTGGATGGTGGGTTTTCTAACTCTAAGGGTGGTGGCAGATTTGGTCGATTCCAACAAGTCCAAGGTTCAAATATGAAGTTTGCTAACCAAGGGGTGCCTCCTCCTAAGGTACAAGTTGGGGATGGTCCACAGACTCCCCGTTGTGGTCATTGTGGGGGAAATTATTTGGGTGAGTGTAGGAAGTCTTCAGGTGCTTTCTTTGGGTGTGGAAGGATAGATCACAAGATTTCCGACTATCCAATGAACACAAAGAAAGATCAAGTGGCTCCAGGTAGTCAGGGGCAGCCAAAATCTCTAGTGGGTGGTGCTCCTGGGAACAATAGGTTCTATGCTCTTCATGCTCGGTAGGAGGTGGATGAGGCTCCGGACGTCGTGACTGGTATGTTAAAAGTCTTTGATTTTGATGTTTATGCTTTACTTGAACCGGGTGCAAATTTATCTTTTGTGAATCCTCTATTAGCTGTTAAATTTGGTTTGAGTCCTGAAACTCTGAGGGAACCTTATTCGATGTATACTCCTATGGGTGAGTTTATCATTTCTCAGAAAGTGTATCGGGGTTGTCCTATTTCTGTTTTGCATAAAGTTTTCCCCGGTGACCTTGTAGAGCTTGAGATGTATGACTTTGATGTTATTCTAGGGAAGGATTGGTTGCATGCCTCATATGCCTCGGTTGATTGTAGAACTAGGCAAGTCAAATTCCAAGTTCCTAATGAGCCCATATTGGAGTGGAAGGGTAGTGGTTCCGTGGTTAGGGGTCGATTTTTTTCCTACCTCAAAGCCCGGAGAATGATATGTAAGGGGTGTATCTATCATATTGTAAGGGTTATAGATGTGGAGGGTGAGTTACCTACGCTTGAATTGGTTCTGGTGGTTAATGAATTTCTCGCTATGTTCCCCGAAGACTTGCTCGGCATCCCTCCTGATAGAGAAGTGGATTTTCGCATAGATATCCTTTTGAATATTCAGCCTATTTCCATTCCTCCTTACCGTATGGCTCCGGTCGAACTGAAGGAGCTAAAGGATCAGTTGAAGGACTTATTGGAGAAGGGTTACATCAGACCAAGTATTTCACCTTGGGGTGCTCCCGTACTGTTTGTGAGAAAGAAGGATGGTTCACTCTGAATGTGTATTGATTATCGACAGTTGAATAAGCTGACCGTCAAGAATAGGTACCCATTGCCCAGAATTCATGACTTATTTGATCAACTCTAAGGGGCTACTCATTTCTCTAAAATAGATCTTTGTTCAGGCTACCATCAATTGAAGGTAAGGGAGTGTGGTATTTCAAAGATGGCTTTTCGAACTCATTATGGGCATTTTGAATTTGTGGTGATGTCGCTTGGTTTGACCAATGCTCCGGCGGTGTTTATTGATCTCATGAATTGGGTATTCAAGCCATTCCTTGACTGTTTTGGGGTGGTGTTCATTGATGATATCCTAATTTACTCCCGAAGTGAGTGGGATCATATGGATCACTTGAGGTTGGTATTTCAAACCTTGAGGGAGAAGCAGTTGTTCATCAAGTTTAGAAAGTGTAAGTTTTGATTGGAAGAGGTTGCATTCCTCGACCATGTGGTGTCACGTGATGGCATTAAGATTGACCCCAAAAAGACCGAAATGGTGAAGGATTGGCCTAGAACATTGACCCCTTTTGATATCTGAAGTTTCCTCAGATTGTTCGGTTACTATCGAAGGATTTTCTTCCATTGCATCCCCGTTGACTAAGTTGACTCAAAAGAAGGCTAAGTTTTTGTGGCCGAGTGAGTGTGAGAGAAGTTTTCAGACTTTGCAGGATCAGCTCACATCGACTCCTATCTTGACTTTGTCAAAAGGGTTAGATGGGTTTATGGTATATTGTGAAGCTTCACGAGTTGGGTTGGGGTGTGTACTTATGCAATATGGTAAAGTGATAGCTTATGTATCTCGACAGTTAAAGGTAAATAGAAAAATTATCCGACCCATGATCTTGAGTTGGTGGCAGTGGAGTTTGCACTAAAGATTTAGAGACATTATTTATATGAGGTTCATGTGGATGTGTTCACCGATCACTAGAGTTTGCAATATGTGTTCACCCAAAGGGATCTTAACTTCAGACAAAGGAGATGGTTGTAACTTCTCAAGGATTATGACATGAGTGTCCTTTATCGTCCCGGCAAGGCGAATGTCGTAGCGGATACCCTTAATAGGCTATCTATGGGAAGTGTGTCACATGTGGATAAAGGGAAAAAGGAGATAGTAAGGGACGTGCACCGTTTGGCTAGATTGGGTGTTAGGTTGACCGACTAGGAAGACGATGGTATTCTTGTTCAAAGCAGATCCGAGTCTTCGGTGGTGGTTGATGGTAAGGCAAAACAAGATCTACACCCTTCCTTGGTGGAGTTAAAGAAGTTTATTGCCGAAGGAAAGATTGAAGTTTTCTCTCAAGGGGGAGATGGTGTGCTACGGTACTACAATCGCTTGTGTGTTCCAAATATCGATGGCCTAAAGGAGGTTATCATGAGTGAAGCCCATAATTCCTAATATTCTATTCATTCGGGGACTACTAAGATGCATCAGGATTTGCAGGAGTGGTATTGGTGGCATGGTATGAAGAAGGACATAGCCATGTTTGTGTCGGAATGTCTGAATTGTCAACAAGTAACGGTGGAACACCAAAGGCCCAGAGGCTTGGCTCAAGATATCAAAATCCCTACTTGGAAGTGGGAAGATGTAAACATGGACTTCATAGTTAGGTTACCCCGTACTCGTAAATAGTTTGACTCAATATGGGTTGTTAATGATCGAATAACTAAGTCGGCTCACTTTTTACCGGTCAAGACTACTTATAGTGCCGAAAAGTATGCTAAGATGTGTATCTGGGAGTTGGTAAGGTTGCATGGTACACCAAGGTCAATTATATCAGATCGTGGTACTCAATTTACTTCTCATTTTTGGAGGTCGTTTCAAAAGGGACTTGGTACTAAGATTAAATTGAGCACCGCTTTCCATCACCAAACTGATTGGCAAGCAAAGAGAACAATCCAAACTTTGGAGGACATGTTAAGGGTATGTGTGTTGGAATTTAAAGGAAATTGGGATGATCATCTACCACTTACCGAGTTTGCCTACAATAATAGTTTCCATGCTAGCATTGGTATGGCTCCTTTCAAAGCCTTGTAAGGTAGGAGGTGTATGTCCCTGATGGGGTGGTTTGGAATAGGTGAGATAGCCTTGATAGGCCTGGACTTGGTTGTCAAGGCCATAGAAAAGGTGAAGTTGATTCAGGAAAGATTAAGGATGGCTTAAAGTCACCAAAAGTCCTATTTTGATGTTAGAAAAAGAGATCTCGAATTTCATGTGGGTAATTGGGTTTATGTGAAGGTATCTTCTATGAAAGGCATCATGCATTTTGGCAAAAAGGGAAAGTTTAGCCCTCGGTACATCGGACCATATGAGATGGTTGAATGAATTGACAATGTGGCTTATAGGTTGGATTTACCTTCAAAGATGAGTTCTATTTATTCGGTGTTCCATGTTTCGATGTAAAGGAAATTGATTGGTGACCCTAAGGCAATTAAACCTTTGGAGGGCATGACGGTTGAGGAGAATTTGACTTATGAAGAGTTGTCGGTTGAGATCTTGGATAGGCAAGTCAAGCGACTTCACAACAAAGAGGTAGCTTCGGTCAAGGTACTTTGGAGAAACCAACAAGTGGAGAGCTCTACGTGGGAGACGGAGTCGGACATGATGAAGTGATACCCTTATCTTTTCCAATCTACTCAAGTCTAAGGTACTAGGTTCTATCTTTTCTAATGGTCCTAATTTTTTAATTCTTGAGTTTCATAACATTGCATGCATACATCAGCATGAAAATGATTTGAATGATGTTTTGACATGACTTTTAATGGTTTTAAAAATGATGCATGATACATTATGAGTTGTGTTGATAATGTTTCTTGTTTGAATGAATCCTTCAAGTCGTGGTCTAGCTCATTCGAGGATGAATATTCCCAAGGGGGAGATGATGTAATGACCCGAACATTTTTGAGCTTCGTAGTTGTTGGTCAAGGGATGAACTGTGTGGGCTACTACCTGTCAAAATGAAGCTCTTCAAGTTACCTTTGTAACACAATTGGTCTCACTCGATTCGCAGTTCGGATGTGGAGGTTATGGCCATTAAGGTGAGACTGCCTATGCACGGAAGCATTCTGGAAAAAGGAAAGAAATATTTTGGCTAAGGTAGTGGACCACGAGAGGGTCCACGGACCACGTGGGAGCTCATGACCCGTGAGCCCTATCTATGGAGTGTTCTAGTGAGTAGCTTGAGTCAAGGACCAAGACTCTGAGCTAATTAAGGCCTCATAGACCAGCTCACGGTCCGTGTGAAGCCTCACGGCTCGTGAGCTTGCTCATGTGGTGTTCCAGTAAGTTCCCAGAATTGGTGCCGAGGCCCGGAGCCAAGTGAGGCTCCACGGACCAGATCACGGTCCGTGTGAAGCCTTACGGCCCGTGAGGCCTTTCCCTGAAGTGGTCCAGAGGATTCCCAAGATTTCACGCCAACGCACAAGCCAAGTATGGCATCATGGTCGAGTTCATGGTACGTGAGTCTCTATACTAACCGTGAAGCTATCCCCATCAACGACTGTTTCAGTTTTTCATCTCGTTTCATTAATGGTTAAATTATAATTTTAATTAGTCCTAGGGCAGTTTAGTCTTTTTAAACCTTCCTAAAACCCTTAAATTGAATCCTAATCACTCCTAATTGATTCAATCTCTAAAATCTCTTGAAATTTTCTCTCAATGTCCATTGATGACAAGCTAGGGAATTTGGGGAATTTCAATTCTTCTACAGAGTCTTCTTATTTCTCTTGGTTAATTCAAGGTATGTGGGCTTTATTCATGTTTTTTCTTTCAACCATGAAGACCCCAAATCCTTTTCTTCAATTTGATGAATTTAAGCTTTTCTTTAATTGTGGGTTTTTAAAATTATGAATGTCATGATTACATGAAGTGGTGGGTTGTGAATATTAGTTGATTTTAAGGTGATTTAAGTTTAATTATCATGAATTATATTGGGTTTATGAAGATTAATATGTGTGATCCCTTGAAACTTGTTTAAGCTTGGGAAAATTTGAATTTATGATTTAATTAGGGATTTTTCCATGGATTTTAATCGAATTTCTTATAGAATTGTTAAATTAAGATTTGAGTCTCCTTTTCCCATGCATTCACTCCCTCATTCATGGCATATGCATTCATGGAAGATGATTTTTGATGAAATTCTTGAAAAGGGCTTGGCCCTCATGTTATGATGTAACTTGACTTTAATAAGACATGGGAATTGACTAAATGTGATCACATAAAGTCTATGTTATGGCTCTTTAAGCAATTATGGGTGTTTACACCATTATGATATGATATGTTATGATAAGGTATGATATGATATGATATGTAGATGAGCTACTCCTATTACATTGGTCTTGGAAATATATTTTTGGAAACTCTTGTTGGCTTTTGGCCCCATTATGAAAAGATTTGGTTATGACTTGGCTTTAGCCCAATTTATGCATTGTTCTGAAAAAGTATCACATCTCCATTTTGAAGTTTGTAAATGTATATGTATTCCCGTGGGATGAGACTTAGCACCGAGGAATTGGAGTAGGGGTAAACTATCTCCAAGGGTCCATACTCCTTTCCGTCAAACCATGTGCCACCATGCGTATTCTTCCTTGATGGAATTGACTTGTTATGTATCCCCTTTCTTAAGGGTTGACTAGGGATCTACCTGGCTAGTAGTCCAATTCCAAGTAGTAGCTCGCTTGGTCTCTCTTGTTGTTGGTTGAGGTCACATCCCCGCTGTGATATATATATAGGTTTGCACTTCATACATCAGGACATGACATGGCATATTGTAATGAATAAATTCCTTTGGCTATGTGCACTCCTTTCAGTATCATGTGTGCCCTTGTCATCTAGCCTTGTCGTAGGATCATGTGCACGTGCATGGCATACACCCATACTTAGTGCATTACATGTGCTTTCCCATACTCTTTGTCTACATGTTCTAACCATGTAGGGAACAAAGGTGATTTCCATCCACCGTTGGACATCTTGTGAAGACCTTAAAGTGTTGCTTGTGGTGAGCCCTATACTTCAGGGGCAATACCCAATTTCATCTACCTTATGCCTTTAGTTTATGTTCTTTTATCTTATGACTTGATGGTGATCCCGGATTATGTTGAGGCCCCATCTCATTCTATGTAGAGGCATTGTTGGACATATCAAATTCCATTGTACGTTGTTTTATGGATTAATGATATGTTATGTCCATTTATACTTTGTCATGGATAATTATGCTTGGTCATGTTTCCGCTTATGATATCGTGATGGTCGGTTGGAAATGTGCTTATGTGGAAAGTCCCAAACCCTTCTTGCCCCCATATCTTGAGTCATACTTACCCACCCCTTAGTACTTAATTGTTATGTGCTATGTGATTCATGCTTATCCCATTCCCGGCAACATCCCCATAGCTTGAGTCCAAAGCCCCGAAATCCCCTAGACTTACGTGCTACTTGCTATTTTATGCTCTTCCAAACCGATAATGTGTGTGATTATACTATGATGGCTTGATCGAGGACACTCGGGTTCTCCATCGCCATGTCACATCTAGGCCCTACTCTCAAGTCGTGACAATACTTAAATAAAATACATGTAATAATATCTAGTCCTTAAATATGACAAAACATAATATTAGAATCTAAGAAGGTATGCCGAAAGAATAAACAGCTACCTCTCGATATATCTAAAACTTGATACAATCTAATTAGGAATCTAGAAAAATTGACCGGGCTCACAACCTACAAAATATAGAAAGGTGTGAGCACCAAACAATACGGCACTCAGCAAAATGGAACTAACCTAAAGTAAACCAACAAAGAACACAAGTACTACTTAACTCCCAACCACAATCCGCCGAACTAGAACCCTGCACTCAGGAAAGTCCATCACAATATGTAACAACTCAAAAAATTTCAAAACCTCCTTGTGGTTGGTCTTGTATGATGTACTACTGGTCATGGTTGAGTTTAAGTGGCTGAACGCAAAATGGATCATTTGGTGGCCTAGAGAGGTCATTTGGACAGTAGAATTTGAACGGACATAACTTTTGATGCGGGTTGAACCGTGTCGGATGATATATATCAAATTTAAGATCTTTGAGTTAGATTCGCAATGCAACTAGTTTCACTCGATTTGGAGTTTGGATGAGGAAGTTATGGCCTAAACAGTGGAACTGCTTGAAATTCGAAAGACATTGGAGATAGGCCCTGAAAAGAGGCCAAGGACAGGACCACGGTCCGTGAAACTTGTCTCGGTTCATGTGGGGATCCGTGTGAAGTGCCAGTGAGCTAGGGGTGGCCAGGAAGCACCCCATTAGACAAGTCTTGGGCCACGGACCACCCCACGGTCTTTAAGCCATTTGACGGTTCGTGAGGTGTTCCGCCAAGTGTTCCAGTGTCTTGGCTTGGCTTGGGATTTAATTCCTGGGCCAAGTGTGGCTCCATGGACCATTACACAGTCCGTGTGAATCCACACGGTCTGTGAAACCTACCGTCAAGTGGTCCAGAAAGTCCTCCGAGAGTTCGCATTGAAAATTTGGCTAAGTGTGGTTTGATGGGCAGTTGAACGGCCAGTGAGTCATTTGACAGGCACTGTATCACCTCTGTGTGACACTTCTTAGAATTGAAAAGTCCATTTCATTAATGCTAATTTCGTGATTTAATATTTCCCTAATCCCCTTTTAGGTATCCTAAGGTCTCCTAAACCCCTAAATCAATCTCCAAACCCTTATTCATTTATTCTAACTCTCCTACATTAACTTTAGGAATTCTAAAATCCTCTTGGCCTCCATTGAAGAAATCTTGAAGAATTTGGGGAAGACAACCTTGACCAAGTTTGAC
>JBCEWC010014413.1:0-14385 GCA_038996855.1 Solanum aculeatissimum
TCCCCTAACCTGGAATGCCCCCATAGCTTGAGTCCTACTTACCCACCCCTTAGAGATAACTGTTATGTGCTATGTGATTCATGTTTATCCCATTCCCGCCAATATCCCCATAGCTTGAGTTCAAAGACCCGTTTCCGCTAGAACTTATGTGTTATGTATTTTTTCTGTGCTTCCAAACCAATGATGTGTGTTGTGATGCTATGATGGCTGAATCGAGGACTTTTGGGTTCTCTTTCGCCATGTCACATCTAGGCCCTAATATCGAGTCGTGACAGCTTGACATAGCACATGTGAGAAATTAAGATATTGACTAGCAAGAAGTATGACACTATGAGTATGGTTCATATGACCCTTAGACGTAAATAGTGAATAGAGGCTAAACCATTTGGTAAGAAGAGGTTAGATCTTAAGAATTAGAAAACGTGGCTAGATATGCTAATAAGAGCAACAAGTAAAGAAAAATACTCATAAAGATAGAAGGAAATTAAGAGTAGTACCCCATGCACTTCATGTTGATTCACGTTCATGCTCAAATCCATGAACTTATAATAGGCCCTAAATGGCTAGTGAGATCATATTAAGTTATGAAATCCTCAGACCATATTTCTCAAATAAATCATGTTTATGATCTTTTGCTTTTGGATGATCTTTCATTTTAACCTTGATAGTAATGATGATAATAGTAGATGAGTCATGGTAGACGGTGATAGTTAGTGGTCCTTATTGTGATAGTTGTGGTGTTCTTATTTCATTTCATATGGAGGAAGAGTGAGTTGGGATCTTATTTTGTTAAATAGATAGGGTAGAGTATGTTAGCATGCCTCTTGGTAGAAGTTAGTGCATTTATGAGTTAGAGATGCTCAGTTATACATGCAAATTCTTAATAAAATAGGTCATTAAGTGATTAGGTAATCGGTGTGAATACATAGTTATTATTATGTGAGTGATAATTGTAGACTGTTGATGATTTATTCTTAAGGGCCTTATGTAATTGTATTAGAGTGGTAGAGAGGACTAATATTTTCTAAAGGAAAGTCCTTACAAAGGTATAGAGCATAAATCATGTGGATATGATTTGTATAAGTATGATCATCTTATGGGTAGCACTTTGTGACTTGAGTGGGCTTGAACTCCATGAGAGCATGAAGTTAGATTTAGACTTGGGTAGGAGTTATATGTTTTAGTTAGTAATGTGTAGTATTCACGAAGAAAACCATAGTTTAGATAAGTTTCTAATATTGAAGTTTGTTAGTTATATTTCTTAACTAATAGTGGTCCTATACTTATATGAGACAAATAGTTTTCTTTGCGAGTTATAGGAAATTTTGATGGAAGCATTTGAGATGGCATCCCTTTTCTTAATTTAGATATTATGTCCATTAGTGAGTTGAGTTTCTACCTTTAAGTTGATGCTTATTGAGTCTGAGTAATTGAGTTCTTTTATTGAATTTGTTCCTTGAGTAAACTTATAGCTTGAAACAATGAAGGATGAATGATCCCAAGGGGGAGATACTATAACACCCCCAAAAACTTTTAAGCTAAGATAAAGCCATTCTTCATACGCTATAAGACTGTAACCAATGATTCTTAATCGAGCATAGGTTTTAAAGTCAATTCTTTCATGTGAAAATTGATTTGAACATGTATTAAGGTGACAAAACCCTTCTAGCACAAAATGAGTTAAAAGCATCCTTACTGATTGAGATTCCATCTATGATTTTTATTTAAAATATATTTGATGATCCACTAAATTCAAATTGTGTATATATATATATATATATGTTAAGATCAATTCCTAACTATTTAAAGCATATTATATGTGATTTAGAATCATAAGTGTATGACCCACTCAAGAGAAGTATGAAATTCTAAGAAAAGAGTCCTGAAAATTTTCTGAATAGCCAGTTGTTACGAAGGGGTTTACGAGTTGTAGGTTAAAGTACAAGTTGTATAGTGGTTCGTGAGAAATTCTTGTAGCTCAATATTATGGACCAACTTTGTACGAGAGTTTTTACAAGTTTTATATTATTTCATGAGTCGTAAATATTATTCATAGAATGAGGGTCAGACTTGGTGAAATAAGGGTTCTTTTAGAAATTTGATCTATGACTTATCAAATGACCCGTAGAATCTTCTACAAGCCATAGGCCATGTCATGGATTTGTAGATCAGGGAACTGTCTCTAAAATTTCAAAAGTGACATCAAACAAAACCCTTTCTATGGCCTGTAGAATGGACCACTACCAATAAATAGGGTCTCGTGATCCTGTCCGGCTAGATTTTTAAAGGGGCGAATTCGATGTTTCCAATTAATTAAAGTCTAAACTATGTCGTTTTACCCCTTAAATGGCCCCTTATAATCCTTTTCAACCCTAATTCACTCATTCTCCTTCATTCCAAACGTTTCTAAGTCCCCAACAATCTCAAGCCTCTTCCAAGGTTGCAAGTAAGAAGACCAAGCTAGGGTTTCAGGTTTTTCATCTCCAAATTAGATTTTTCTCCACCAAAAATCACACTAAGGTATGTGGGTTTGATTGTGGTAATCTACCTCCCCACAAATCCAACCATCTTCTCCTCCGACTACATGAAAGTATTTTATGAAATCTTACTCATGATGTTATTATTATACATTCTATGATGGTCTATTTTATGTATTATATTCATGGATTGAGTTGTATTCTTCAAGTATTGATGTGTGAATACCTATTGAAGGCACATTTCATGAGATGACTTGTATTTATTGAAGTTATGCATGATGTAAACTATGTAAACTATGAAAGATTGTGAATAGATGGTGGATTTCATGATACGTAAATTGGGGCTTTCTACTACAAGGTTGGTGGGTTGATTTGAATATCTTCAAAGTGAATTAATTTTTCATTCCCAATGACTTACACTCTTGAAGTGCATGATTTTAAGTACATGTGCATATACCTATCATGTTTGACCAAATTATCATGACAAAGATTCTTATGTTGATGAAACGTTATTGCATGACAAACATGATATGATAAATTATGGTCTCCTAACCATGCATTGAACTCATGAAAGGTTTTTATGATTTGTAAGTAAGATGTTGAGACCTTATGTTATATTCCACCCTATTGTGAATGAATGTTGTCTACATGAAGGGGTCAAGTATGATAAGCGCTTTACCCTCATGTGCAAACTAATGCTCACTGGAAGGGGTCAAGCATATTTCAAGTCCCTCCCACATGTCTAAAGCTATGCCCACTGGAAGGGGCCAAGTTTATGAATATTTTTACCCTCTAGTATAAGGTATACACTCACTTGTAGTGGTCAAGTATATGAATGAGCTACTCTTATGATGTTGTTATGTTTCTACATGTCATTCAAGTTATGATTAAATTATGGTTATGTTAGGTATTCCATGGGACTTGACTTAGCACTGAAAGAGACTTAAGGTGGGGCCTCGACTCAAGTTGTCGTTATATAAAGTCTTGGTCTCTTAACTATGTAACACCATAGGTTCATGTTATTTTTCCTAAATGAGTGTTTACTAGTGGATCAAACTAGATCAAGTTACCTGCTATATATAGGGTCAAGTTTGGGTTACCTTGGCAAGTAGACCACTTCTTTTTCATGAGGAGTTAAACATCGAAATTCCAAGTAGTAGCTCGATTGGTCTTATATGTCAATTAGGGTCTCCTCCCACATATGTATGTTATGTTATGTAAGTTTTATTTTCTCCATGCATGTTCAAGTAAAGCATTTATTTTACATGTTATATTGAGATTATGTCTATTGATCATGATTATGCATCTTGATCATCATGGCTTACTTTCTTTGCTTGCAATGCATCCCAAATACTTAGTATATTCCAAGTACTAACACATATTTTTTGCCTACATGATCTAACCATGTAGGTACCGAAGCTCCTATCCATCATCCTCCTCATCGTGGTTAGCTGAATCATTTGAATACCCTATTAGTGAGTCTTCCACTCCAGGGACAATATCCAGTTTACTTTCATGCCTTAATTAAGACTTGTATATTTTTTATACTTATCTTTTGAGGGTGATCCCAGGAGATGTCTTGACCCTCGTTCTATTCGTATTTAAGGTGTCGTTGGTTCTCAAAATATGTGTATTGGGCTTGACTCCTACTATGTTTCTGTGATTATGTAAAATTTCTCTTAGTCCCTATTCCCTTCTATGTGATGATATTTGTTGATGATATGATGGAAGTGCCAAGTCCCGATAAAATCCCTATAGCGTGAGTCAAACTTACGTGCCACTTATAATTTATTTGTTATTTGATTTATACAAATCCTCTTCCCTAAAAAATATAGACTTATTTGTTACTTGCTTGATTGTTTAATTATGCTTCTGCAACCAAGAATGTGCATATGATATGTTAAGAGGCTTGTTTGGGTTTCCTTCGAGTTTCCCATTCATCGTGTCATATCTAGGCCCTACGCTTGGGTTATGACAAGCTTGGTATCAGAGCACTAGGTTTGTAAATGGTCCTAAAAAATCCAACACACTGCGTCAAGTAGAGTTTTGTTCATGGTTGTGAGGCGTGCCGGAACTATGAATAGGAGGCTATGAGATGTTTTAGGAAATGATTCACTTCTTCATACTCTATCTCGTGCTATAGATTTGAACTAAGGTTCCCTTTTCCTAATGGATGGTCTCTTTCTCTTTAGATCATGCTGCCAAGAAGAATGCCACAAAGAACTCCTACACCGAGGATGATTCGGTCCCTCCGGTTCCTCAAGCTCCCCAAGAAGAACAAGGGGTCAAGGACGCAAAGTACTAGAATGCATTGTTATGTTGGTACAAGCCATGACCGACCAATTTGACCAAGGAGCCCAAGCTCCTCATGCTCCCACCCCAGCTTCAAGAGTTAGGGATTTCACAAGGATGAACCCTCCAGAGTTCTATGGCTCAAGAATGGAAAAGGACTCCCAGGAATTCATTGATGAGTTGTAGAAAGTACATGATATTATATGGGTGAGTTTGAAATATAACACAGAACTTGCAGCCTATCAACTTAAGGGCCTTGCACAAATTTCATTTACTCAATAGAAGAAAGAGAAGGAGGAAAATTATCCCATTCCACGGGAGGAATTCAAGGTCGCATTCCTCAGTCATTTCTTCCCTATCGAATTGAGAGAGGCAAAGATGATGTAGATCATGAATATCAAACAAGTATCCATGAGTGTGATGGAGTATTCTCTTAAGTTCAATAAGCTTTTAAATTATGCTCCTCATTTAGTTACCGACTCAAGGGCAAGGATGAATAAATTTGTGTCAGGGTATCCAACTTGGTGATTGAAGAATGTTGCACCGCCACGCTCGTAGGTGATTTGGACTTTGCTTGGCTCATTACTTATATCGAACAACTTAAAGGGGAGAATCTTAGAAATAGAAAGAGTCGGGAGTCCAAGAGGGCTCGGTATAATGGTTGCTTTCAAGGTGCTAAGGGTGGTCACTTCCAACAAGGCCACAAATTCCAAGACCAAAGGTCCTCCCATTCTCAAAATCAAATATTTTCTAATGATAGGGTTCCTAACCCTAAGGCTCAAGGTGGAAATGGTGGAATGACTTTTGCAAGATGTGAAAAATGTGGAAGAAATTATGGTGGCAAATGCTTGAGGGATTTGAATGCTTGATATGGTGATGGCAATCTAGGCCACAAGATTGTTGATTGCCCTTATCCTCAAAATTAGGGTAGAGTGAGTCATCCTCAAGGGCAAGGCGCTCATGTTGAGAAAAGGGAAAGAGGGGGCCAACAAGGGGGTGCTTCATGTTACAATCGATTTTATGCTCTTCAAGGGAGACAAGGAGTGGATGAGGTACCCGATGTCGTTACCGGTATGTTAAAGGTTTTTTATTATGATATGTATGCTTTATTGGATTTGGGTGACACATTGAATGGTAGATTTTGATATCATTCTTGGGATGGATTGGTTACATGCATACTATGCTTTCATTGATTTTAGGACTCGTAAGGTTAACTTCCAATTTCATAATGATCCCATCTTTGAGTTGGAAGGTCATAATTCAGTGGTTAAGGGTGGGTTCATTTCTTGTCTTAAGGCCGTGAAATTTATTACAAAGGATTGAATTTACCATCTTGTAAGGGTTAGGTATGTTGAGTCTAAAGCCCCTCCCATTGAGTCAGTCCCGGTCATCAATGAGTTCCTTGATGTCTTTCCCAATGAGTTTCTCGGTGTTTTTCCTGAAAGGAAAATAGATTTTGGTATAGACTTTTACCCCGATACTCAACCCATTTCCATTCCCTCTTACTTTATGGCCCCGAAGAAGTTAAAAGTGTTGAAGGAAAAATTGAATGATTTATTGAAGATGGATTTCATAATGCCTAACAAGTCACCTTGGGGTACACCGGTGTTGTGCATAAGAAAGAAGGATGGCTTCTTTGGAATGTACATTGACAATCGACAACTCAACAAGGTCATCATAAAGAACAAGTATCCTTTTCCAAAGATAGATGACCTATTTTACTAGCTACAAGGGGCTAGTCATTTTTGTAATATTCATCTCTGGTTTGGATACCACCAATTGATGGTGAGGGAGTGTGATCTTCCCAAAATGACTTTTTGGACTAGATATGGACACTTTGAATTTGTTGTGATGTTATTTAGCTAATCTAATGCACTGGAGATATTTATGGATCTTATGAATAGGGTCTTTAGACCTTACCTTGACATGTTTGTAGTGGTCTTCATAGATGACATTTTTGTATATTCCCGAAGTGAAGGAGAGCATGTGAATCGTTTGAGGGTAATGTTGCAAACTTTGAGGGATGAGAGGTTGTTTGCAAAATTTAATAATTGTGAATTTTGGTTGAAATAAGTTGCATTCCTATGGCATGTGGTGTTGGGTGATAGAATTAAAGTGGACACTAAGAAGATGGAAGTAATAAGAAATATGCCTAGACCATTGACTCTGACAGATATTAGGAGTTTCTTGGGCTTGGCAGGATACTACCGGAGGTTTGGGGATGGTTTTTCTTCAATTTCTCCCCCTTTGACAAAATTGACCCAAAAGAAGGCAAAATTTATTTAGACCGATGCAAGTGGAAAGTGTCTTCAAACATTGAAAGACATGCTTACCTCCGTTCCTATCTTGGCTCTACCAAAGGGTTAGAAGGGTTTGTGGTTTGTTGTAATGCTTCAATGATTGGTTTTGGGTGTGTATTAATGAAAAGTGGCAAAGTCATAGCCTACGCTTCTAGGTAACTAATGGTGCATGAGTGTAATTATTTCACCCATGATCTTGAATTAGCGTCTGTGGTATTTGCTTTCCAAATGTGGAATCTTCTTTTATATGGGGTACATGTGGATATGTTCACTGACCATAAGAATCTCCAATATGTGTTCACACAAAAAGGACTTAATTTGAGGAAAAGAAGGTAGATAGAACTCCTTAAGGATTACGATATGAGTATTCATTAGCATCCTAGCAAGGCTTATATTATGGATGATGCCCTAAGTAGAGTGTCCATGGGGAGTATAAGTCACGTTAATGATGATAAGAAGGAATTAGCTAAAAAGGTTCACCAGTTAGCTAGGTTGGGCATTAGGTTGAATGAATTCAAAAATTGGGGTGTGGTGGTTGTTAACAGTTCCAATTCTTCTTTTATTGAAGAGGTCAAGTCCAAACAAGATGTTGATCCCACTTTCTTCGAATTGAAAGCTTTGGTGAAGGATGGTAAGGTGGAGGTTTTCTCCCAAAGGAAATATGGTGCCCTTAGATACCAAGGAAGGTTGTGTGTGTCTAATGTTGAAGGATTGAGAGGTATAATTTTGAAGGAGGCACATAACTCATCCTACTCTATTCATCTCGTATCTACAAAGAAGTATAGATACATGAGAAAAGTGTATTGGTGGGGTGGTATGAAAAGAGATATTTCTAAGTTGGTAGCCGATTGTCACAATTTCCAACAGGTCAAAGTCGAACATCAAAGGTCAGGTGGCGTAGCCCAAGACAGAGAGATTCCCACATGGAAGTGGGAAGAGGTCAACATGGATTTTGTTATTGGTTTGCCAAAAACTAGAAAGAACTTTGATTATATTTGGGTTATTGTTGATAGAATGACAAAATAGACTCACTTTCTACCGGTTAAAACAACTTATGATGCCGAAGATTGTGCCAAGCTATATATTCATGAGTTGGTTAGATTGCATGGTGTACTATTATCTATTATTTTGGATCGTAGTGCTCAATTCACTTCCTATTTTTGGAGATCTTTCCAAAAGGGTCTTGGTACAAAAGTTAAGCTTAGCACAACCTTTCATCCTCAAATGGATGGTCAAACCGAAAGGATAATTAAAACTCTTGAGGATATGCTTAGGGCTTGTGTTTTGGAGTTTAAGGGTAGTTGGAATGATCATCTTTCACTTATCGAGTTTTCTTACAACAACAACCATCACTCTAGTATCGAAATGGCTCCCTTTGAGGCTCTTTATGGTAGATATTGTCGATCCCCAGTTGGGTTGTTTGATACAAGGGAAATTGCCTAGTTAGGTCTGAATTTGGTTAAGGAAGCTTTGGAGAAGGTGAGGTTGATTAGAGAGAGATTGAAAATGGCTTAAAGTAGGAAAAAGTCCTACTTCGATGTGAGAAGTAGAGAACTTGAGTTTAATGTTGATGATTGGGTTTATTTGAACCCATGAAGGATGTGGTTCGGTTTGGTAAGAAGGAAAAATTGAGCCCAGGGTTTGTAGGGCCTTATAGGATTTTGAGTAGGGTTGTTAAGGTTGCCTATGAATTGGAGTTGCCTATGGAAATGAGCATGGTTCATCCGGTCTTCCTTGTATCCATGTTGAGGAAGTGTGTAGGTGACCCAAATTATATAATGCTTTTGGATGTTATGGGTGTGGTGGAAGATAACTTGACCTATGAGGAAGTTCTAATGGAAATATTAGATAGGCAAGTTAAGAGGTTAAGAAACAAAGATATTGCATCCGTCAAGGTTCTTTGGAGGAACTAACATGTAGAAAGTTCCACTTGGGAGAATTTGGGTCCATGTCTTTTCCATAAAAATTGATATGAAAAAGTGATACCCCTATCTCTTTCATTCTAATCAAACTTGAGGTATTATAATCTCTCCAATTCTAGAGGATCCTTTCATTGCATGTCATTGTTATGGTATTTGTGCATGGTTATGTGATTTTGAGGTTGTATTACAAATACAATTTAAGACATAGTTTAAAATTTTTAATGGTGCATGTGTTGCATTATTGTATATGGTGCATTTGGCATATGGTGCATGTATTCTGTTCTTTAGATCTTATGTTAGCACATTTGGGGACGAATGGTCCCAATGGTGAGATACTGTAAGACCCCACTAAAGAGAAGTATGAAAATCCAAGAAAAGAGTCCTGAAAATTTTCTGAAGTGCTAGTTGTTATGAAGGGGTTTACGAGTCGTAGGTAAAAGTACGAGCTATATAGTGATTCATAAGCAATTCTAGTAGCTCAATTTTGAGGACCAACTTTGTACGAGAGTTTTTACGAGTCATATATTATTTCACGAGTCATAAATGTTATTCGTAGAATGAGGGTCAAACTTGGTGAAATTGGGATTCCTCAGAAATTTAGTCTACGACTTATCAAACGATCTATAGAATCTTCTATGAGCTATAAGTCGTGTCATGGATTTATGGATCAGGGAAAAATCTATGAAAATTCAAAAGTGACATCAGACAAAACCCTTTCTATGGCCCGTCGAATGGACCACGGCCCGTAAATGGGGTCTCATAGTCCTATCTGGCCAGATTTTTAAAGGGGCAAATTTGACATTTTCTATTAATTAAAGACTAAAATACATCATTTTACCCCTCAAATGGCCCCTCATCAGCCTTTTCAACCTTTATTCACTCATTCTTCTTCACTTCAAACATTTTTAAGTCCCAAACACTCTCAATCCTCCTCCAAGGTTGCCAGTAAGAAGACCAAGCTAGGGTTCTGGTTTTTCATAATTAGATTTTTCTCCACCGAAAATCACACCAAGGTATGTGGGTTTGATTGTGGGAACCCTTCCTCACCACAAGTTCAACCATCTTTTTCTCTGACTACATGAAAGTATTTTATGAAATCTTGTAGATGATGTTATTATTGTGCACTCCATGATGGTCTATTTTATGCATTATATTCATGGATTGAGTAGAATTCATCAAGTATTGATGCATGAATACCTATTGAAGGTATATTTCATGAGATAAACTATATTTATTGAAGTTATGCATGATGTAAACTATATAAACTATGAAAGATTGTGAATATAAGGTGGATTTCATAATACCTAAATTGGAGCTTTCTACGACAAAGTTGGTGGGTTGATTTGAATATCTTCCAAATGAATTGATTTTCATTCCCAATAACTCACACTCTTGAATTGCATAACTTTAAGTACATGTGCATATACCCTCCATGTTTGACTAAATTATTATGACAAAGATTCTTATGTTGATGAAACGTTATAGCATGAATTGCAAGACAAACATGATATGATAAATTATGGGCTCCTACCATGCATTAAACTCATGAAAGGTTTTTATTATTTGTAAGTAAGTTGAGCCCTTATCTTATATTCCACCCTCTTGTGAATGAATGTTGTCAACATGAAGGGATCAAGTATGATAAGCATTTTATCCTCATGTCCAAACTAATGCTCACTAGAAGGGGTCCAACATATTGCAAGTTCTACCCTCAAGTGTAAAGTTATGCCCACTAGAAGGGGTCAAGTTTATGAATGTATTTACCCTCTAGTATAAGGTATACACTCACTTGTAGGGGTCAAGTATATTAATGAGCTACTCTTATCATGTTGCTATGTTTCTAGATATCATTCAAGTTAGGATTAAATTATGGTTGTGTAAAATATTCCATGGAACTAGACTTTGCACCGAAAGAGACATAAGGTGGGGGCTCGACCCAAGGGGTCCATATATAATGTCTTGGTCTCTTAAATATGTGCCATCATAGGTTCATGTTATTTTTCCTAAATGTGTTTTTACTAGTGGATCCAACTAAATCAAGTTACCCGCTATATGTGGGGTCATTTTTGGTTTACCTTGGCAAGTCAACCACTCCTTTTCTAGTGAGGAGTTAAATATCAGAATTCCAAGTAGTTACTCATTTGGTCTTATATGTCAGTTAGGGTCTCCTCCCGCATATGTATGTTATGTTATTCAAGTTTGATTATCTCCACGCATGTTCAAGTAATGCATCTATTTTACATGTTATGTTGATCTTATGTCTATTGATCATGATTATGCATCTTGATTATCGTAGCCTATTTTCTTTGCTTGCATTGCACCCCACATACTTAGTACATTCCAAGTACTAACACATATTGTTTTCCTATCTGATCTAACCATATAGGGATCGGAGCCCTTATCCATCTTCCTCCTCATCATGTCTAGCCGTATCATTTGAAGACCCAATTGGTGAGTCCTTCACTCTGGGGACAATGTCCATTTTAATTTCATGCCTTAATTAAGACTTGTATATTTTTTATTCTTACCTTTTGAGGGTGAGCCTGGAAGATTTCTTGGACCCCATTTCATTCATATTAGAGGTGTTGTTGGATATGGAAATGTATGTATTGGGCTTGACTCCCATTATGTTTCTGTGATTATGTAAGATTTCCCTTAGTCCCTATTCCCTCTATGTGATGATATTTGTTGATGATATGATGGAAATCCCAATTCCCGATAACATTCCCATAGGGTGAGTCATACTTACCTGCACCTTTGACTTTAATTGTTATGTGATTCATACAAATTCACTTCTTTAAAATATCCCCATAGCTTATGTCCAAAGTCCCGCTTCCCCTAGAATTATTTGTTACTTGCTTAATTGTTTAATTATATTCTGCAACCAAGGATGTGCATATGATATGTTAAAAGTCTTATTTGGGTTACCTTCGGGTTTCCCATTCACCATGTCACGTCTAGGCCCTAGGCTTGGGTGGTGATAATAAGGGATATCTTATACCAAACTAGTTCAAAGAATTTCTATTAGCTAAGTTTTCTTATGAGTTCATATGAGTTTCAACTTCAAATAACCATATCTCTCAATATATAAGGATTTATGTGGCCCATAACCTATCCAATTAAATGACTCCAAGTCGTGTTTCCGATGCTACAAAGATTGAATATATCTGAGTTTGGAGTAAAATGTTATGACAATTTTACTAGAGATATGCAGATTTGGCCGAGTTCATGATAGCTATATGTCAGGGAGTGAATACGAACTCTTCTGCCTAAGTTTAATGACACCCCTTTATTACTTTTTGAAAGTATGCTTTTCCTATAACTTTTTGAGAGTTATTTTAATGTCTCAAAATGTATAAAAGATCAGTTTTTCATAATTAAAACCCTCTCCTTCATTCATAAACTTGAACACTCAAGAATATTTAAGAAACTCATTGAGTTAGAGTTATCTTTAAAGATTCTTCATCAAGGTAAGTTCTTCACTATATATTGCAAGCTTCTTAACCTAAGTTTCTTGATCGATTTATGAATCTCTAAGAAAAATCTTAATTCTTAACCATAGGGGTTCAAGAAATTGGATTCAAGATTTTCTAGGAAATGTTTCTTGATTATTCTTCTTCAAGCTAGGGTTCTTCACCGAGATTTATGGAGTGTTTAAGGTATGTAACACTATAATAGTACGAAATTAAGTTCTTCCACATGCCTATGCCTACAATTTCTATTAATAAGATTAAAGTTAGAGTTCTATGCAAAAGCTCATGATTCTTGAATTCACTTTATTCCTATTGTCGATTCTTAATTTCATTATCGTTGTACTTCACATCATTGATGTTCTTTGATTTATGGTTCATGCTTATTATGCCACGTGTATCCTCTTTCTAAGAAAAGTATTTAAAGATATTACTGTAGTATTTTATATGCATTATTTTTATGAATAAATTGGGTTCAAGATTTTTAAGAAGTGTTTAAAATATATAGGCATTTCCTTAATTACATTAGCTTAGAAGTGTTTAAAGAAAGCATATGTTTCCTTGTGGTGCATCATTTTATAAGAGTTTAAAGAAAGTATATTTTGCATCATCATGAGTGAATTGCAAAAATTAAGTAATGTTGAGTATTTTGAGATATAACTTGAGAAAAGTCTTAGAGGAACCTAAATGTCCAAAGTGCATCATTTGAGTTGAATGTTTTTGCATTACTATTTATTATTCATAATAAATAGTAAAAATTATGATGCATTATTTTTATAGTAAAAAGTATGGCTATTCTTTCAAGAAAGTATTATCATTTATGAGAAAGCATTATCAGATTTATGAAAGAAAATCCTAGTTTAAGAAAGCATCTTTAGTAAAGGCTCCAAATATTAGATTTTTAGTTTTTCCTTAAGGTGGAACTGTTTTGAAGTTATTAAGCATAGTGCAAGTGCAACAACCCAACCCTACAGTGATATTTTATGCTTTGGGTTTAGGCTTGCTGACTTTAAAATGCATTACTAGTAGGTAACACTTGATTACTTATATGCCCATCATCTCTCTCCTATATTGCCAATTTGGGACGTCTTGTAAAGACCTGAAAATTTTTTAAATATCCATATGATTCGCATTTTATGATGTACCAAAAGCCATGGTTGAGTTTTGGTGGCCACGGGTTGAGTTTAAGTGGCCAAATGCAAATCGGGCTAGTAAGTGGCCGAGAGGGAATGTTTCGGCAGTGTACTTCAAACAGTCATACCTTTTGATGTGGGATAGATCATGTGCGTTACCACATATCATATTGAATATCTTTGAGTTAGCTTGGCAACCCAAGTGGTTTCACTCAAATTGGACTTCGGATTAGGGAGATATGGTCCAAACAGTGAGACTGTCTAAAATTCGGAAGCCATTGGAGATAGGCTCAGAAAAATGCCCAAGGACATTTGCACGGACCCTGAAACTTTTCATGGTCCATCTAGGTCTCGTGAGGTATCACAGGGAGCTTAGGGTGGCCTGGAACCACCCCTAAGCCAAGTCCATGTCAACGGGAGCTAGAACGGACCGTTTGACACAAAACGGCCCGTGTACTGCCTCGTGGAGTGAGGCAGTAGCTTGGACAAGCCAAGGCTGATGGTTTTGAGTCTAAGGGTGGTTGGACGGAACCTTACACGGTAAGTCACAAGTTTAACGGACCATTTAGTGGTTCGTGAAGTGTAACAGAAAGTCCTGCGAGAGTTCGCGTGAAGATTTGGCTAAGTGCAACTTGACGGCATGTTGAACGGCTCGTGAGTCAGTTTGACGGAACTGTAGCTGCCATTTGGGTGCTGTGTTCAGTGAAAAGTTCTAGTTTATTAATGGTATTTTCATGATTTAACATTTCCCTAAGCCCCCTTTTGGTCCCTTAAGGTATCCTAAACCCCTA
>JBCEWC010014414.1:0-14384 GCA_038996855.1 Solanum aculeatissimum
ATTGTCGGTAGCAGACAATGTGAAGGTTGTAGCTACGCATGGTTGGCTAAGGTTAGAGTCAGGTGGAGAAATTGACTTTGCTATGTGTAGCTGGACAACAGAAATAGCCAACAGGTGATTTTTTTTCTTTTTTTCAAAGGTGGAGATTTGTTGATTCATATTTGAAAAAGGAGAAAATAAAATATTGATGATTGTGAATGCAAATGAATTGGGGCAGCAAAGTTATGTTATTTTCTTTGATTGAGAAAACGTTTTGTGCAACCATGTTTTGTGTGCACATGACTCTTGCACATTCACATGGTTTGACGGAAGTCATTTTCACACGGCTATGGCCGAAGACTTTTGCCTATTTAAGGAGAGATTTGCTCTTTGATTTAAATATGGAATAGAGTGATAGAAACAAAAAACGTAGTTCCTTTCTTGTATTGTTTGAGGGGTTTTTAGAGTTAACTCTATTGAGAGATCTCTCTGAGAATAATATTTTAGGAACTGGAGGGTGTCAGGAGAAATATTTGTGTATTGTATGGTGTAATAATTTTCATATAGTGAATATTTTTTCGGTGGCCCGTGGTTTTTTTTCCAATTTGAGAGTTTTTCACGTTAAATCTTTGTGTCATTATTCTCTTTAAATATCTCTGTTATTTTTCTACTTGAAACTAAACCTGGGGGAAGAGAAAAATTATCTTTTTTCCCCAACAATACCTTTCCTTCGGAATAACTTGAACCCCTTACTCAGAATTTTTTGGTTCGCAGACTATTTTTTGTAAATATTAATTGATTTCCTAATTATCCTTAAAATTAGGTGGCGACTCTAAAAAATTAAAATTATTTTTTATTTTAAATTCTTTTATTAAATTAATTATTTTTGACAAGTTGCCACGACGTTGCGCTTTCGAGATGTCAATACATGCTTTTAGCACGAAATCTGAAAAATTCTCGAAACATCAAATGTGATATTTTACTATTTTATTGCTAGAAAGACCTTCTGTAAAAGGCATTGAGATTGCAGCTGAAATGTTTTCATGATGATATTAGGTTGGCATTATATTTGTTCGCTTAAGCTGGACTCTCAATATCTATATATCAATTTATCGATTTTCCTAACTACTCGTCCACATGTTTGAGGTGTTGCTTTTCTTGGTGTAGTGTCACTAAAAAATAAAGGCTGATTACAAGGGGAATATATAATCAATCATTTTACCTTGCTAAAATCATATTTGAAGAACTTAAAAAGTAACACGTTGATTTCCAATAATCTCTAGTATAATGCTCCTGTTTAAACTACTAAGGCACTTGATTTCCTTTTAAATACTTTCTTTTACTAATTGATATGGAACCAAGTATAACTATTATGTGAAGCACCTTTATAAACTTTTTTAGAGTTAAGACTTCATTCTAAATGTTGAGCCAAGTTCCCAAACTTATTCAAAAGACGTATAAGATCCCACGAGTCATGTGTGTATGCTACGACTATGATTATGATGCTATGAGGATAAGTGTATCAATGAGTTAAAATTGACTAAATTCTTGTTATGGCCCACTATGTGCATTCAGTATCATACACGTCATGTTATGTATGGACTTCGAGCTATAATCAGAGGTATGAACCTATTTGCCCAAATGATTAAATATATGTATATTATACGAATGGTCACAGGTTGGCAAATATCATATCGGTTAGCTACCGGAAAGTACCACCATTGCTAGCATTTGGTTGGATATGTAATTATTTTTGGATGTTTTCTTCTATTTTTTTTAATTTTTTTTAATTATTATTTGAAAGTTTTTTTTTTTTTACTATTTTGTTTATAGAATCAAATTTATTTTAGTTGAAAACGAATTCTCTTGGTAGGAATTTAACTATAATAAGAAATTTTTTCTATTTAATTTTTATTATATTTATTATTTAATATTTTTAGAATTAGAATATAATAATGGGAAAAAATGGTGAAAAAATAATTTGGTTTAAAAATGTGTCTTTTAATGAAGGACAAAAAGTTCAAACAATAGTTTCTAAGGGTCTTATTACCTAAAATCTTGACTATCAAATATTTTGTTAATAAAAGTATGTAATATAACAACTTTAAAGAAAATTAATAAAATTATCTTGGAAACATTAAACTATTCTTTTTATATTTAGGAATCTTTTGTTACATTAAATTTTCATTAGTTAATTATTTTTACTTCTAATTATTCAACTTTAAATTATTACTCTATGTATTAAAAACTATTAACATATCTATATTATAAGCAATTGACTTGATTTTTTCATCTTTGTCATTTCACAATAAATTAAATTATTGCATCAAACTAATAGTATTTATTTAATTTTAATATGAATATTGTATTGATTTAATAACAAATATTATTTATATATAATTTTTAAATTAACGCGGCACATATGGAGAGCAAAATAGTATGTATAGATATATCTAGACATATTTTAAATTTCGTTGGTGGTATTCTGTAGTTCCTATTTTCTTTATGTATTCAAGATTTTAGTCCTGCTTTATTTTCCGTTTATATTGATGTTGTCTTTAGCTTTGAAATATGTAAAAACTTGTAATTAATTTATTAAAACTAATTAACAATAGCAACTTAGCAGATCCTTACATGGTTTTCTCGGAAAATCTTGAACATTATAATGACGAAAAAGATATGGAGAACAATCTCCCTGTATAATAATAATATAGAGAAAGATAAGTTGCTAAAAATAAGATAACAAACAATAGAAATTTTGAATAAATCTAGATCAATATGAACTATATTCCAGACAATCTATGTGCTTAACTCTTAATAAATCGTAAGAGCCAAAGTCTTTGACTCCCAGACATTCTGTCGATTTGGTAAGAAAACATTATAGTCGCTGTAGTATTTATGACATGCACAAGAACTAAACGTATCAAATTTCTTGATAATTGAATGGCTTTAGTTTAGGAAAACCAGTTGCTAGTTCTTAACTTGTATGTTAGGGATTAAAGAATCAGTAGTTGCATATAATAAACCACGAAAAGGTACACAAAGTCTATCCCGGATTAGTTAATGTTGGTAATTGAGGGAGAACTCCGCATCTACAGAGTGCTTGATTCAGTCATTGAATTGCTTATTGATATTCCTACAAATAGTGAAAAAATTAAATCGTTGTTTTGTAATAATTCTCATTAACAAGAGACTGAAGATTAGTGAACTGATTAATGTTGTGTCAAGGTAAATTTTACTTATTGAGAAGGAAGAGTTATGCAGACATCTTTTGAGTTTTGAATTAGCAAATCAATAAACTCAACAATACGATTAACTACTCTCCAAAATACAATTCTTTCGCACGTTTTCACCTGATACAGTTGATTGTCAAATTATGTTCAATGGAGCATACATCAAGAGGAAAATAGTACTTTTAGCTGCTATGCAAACAGAATATGCAGTTGGAAAAAATTGAGAACCAATCTTATTGATCTTTTTGCTCCATTGTTTTGCTGAATGAATACAAGGTCGACTACTCAGTCTTAAATCAGTTAGTCATCGATCTTTTCTCTAATGTAACCGACTCAATTAGGACCTCTTAATGACAGCTAATCAACTCCACTAACAGTGACTCTAGCTAACTAACTAATTTCAGTTAGTTTTAGTACTCCCCCTCAAGCTGGAGAGTGGAAAATGTCAAGAACTCCCAGTTCGGATAATAACAAACTATGTTGAGCCACTCACGATCCTTTTGTCAACAAGTCTGCAAGCTGAAACTTAGTAGACACATGAACTGGATGTATAAAACCTTCTTTAAGCTTCTCCCTAATGAAATGACATCAATCTCAATGTGATTTGTGCATTCATGAAATATAGGATTCGCAGCAATCTGCATAGTTGCTTTGCTATCACAATAGAGCTGTATAGCAGTTAATACCTCCAAAAACAAATCCTTCAGTAGTTCAACCATCGAAATGACTTCAGCAACTGCAGCAGCCATGCTGCGATATTCTGCTTCTGCTGAGCTACGACTTACTATTTATTGCTTCTTGGATTTCCAAGAAATCAATCAAGTCTCTAATTGCAGAACAAAGCCTGTGAATGATTCTTGTATTGGTACAGGCAACCAATCTGAGTCACGATGCACTACCAATTTTTTCTCAGAAATATGCCCAATTCTGGTGACCCTTTGACATATCTTACCATTCTCAATGCAATTATCCAATGTGATTGCTTAGGATGCTGCATAAACAGGCTCAGCAACTAAACAGTAAAACAGATGTCTGGCCTAGAAATTGTCAAGTAAATAAATTTTGGCAATGAGGTTTTGATATGCATATGTCCTCAAATAAGGAATCATCATTAACTCCTGCACATTTATCATATTCAACTGAGGTAAGCTTAGCATTAGCTTCCACGGGACTGGATCCCCTCTAGCAGGCATTCTTCCAGCTTGTCTAGTGAGCCTTTAAAATTCTTACACGTGTATAGTTAAATGTTAAATGGACCAGATTAATTTTATTAACTAAAATCTTTAGCCAAAGTTAACAACCTCTCTCTTTCTTCCTTCATGTCTTTTGGTTAGACTATTTATCAATTTATCATACACAAAAGTACAAACATTTACAATTCCATTGAATATTACTTGACCCAATATCACTTGACTGAAATAAAAAAAAAGTGCCACATAAAATGGGACGGAGAGAAAATATAAGATGGATGCAGCCCGTGCTGACCACGGCCCAACAATCACAAAATTAAATTGTTGTTCTAGCTTAAATCAAGCAATTGCCCAATAAATTTTAACAAGTGATTTCTTACATGCATTCTATATATATTGTCCAAAAGGACTTTTGTTAAGTAGTTGAGTCCTCTGTAGTGAAACCATCGTACTACCAACATTAAACATAATTCCGCTTAATACTTCTCCCATACGCGATTTGATAACATACATATTATGTACCCCTAAAGGGACCCAAAAAAATTTTGAAATGTGAGAAATTATTGACTATTACAATCACAAACACACTAACTTTTAAGACTTTTCCCCACTCATGTAGGCATCTGGATTCATTTTCTTTGAACATATCGAGGACATGTGTTGAAAAAAAAAACTATTCAAAATTAGTCAACTAATTATAAGAGCAAATTTGAGCCGAAAAATTAATATCATGGCATTTTTGGCTTGAATGTTATCATCAAGGGTATTTTTAATCTGAAATGTAAATAAAAGGTAATGTTATGCCAAATCTTATAGTTCAAAGGTATTTTAGACCCTCTCTGAAGATAAAATTATATGTTTAAACTAGAATAACTAATATAATTATAGTGATCAAATACTACAATAACAAATTTCTAGTTGGATAGCTTTCAAATAGTTCACACTGTTGTTCATATTGAAATTTTCCATATGCTACATTTTCCAACATCATACTGTATAACCTGAAAGAAGGAGTTATACCGAGTGCTACAACATAACAACCCCATCATGCAACCCCAAGTTGTTCCATAGCAAGACTAAGAAACATCGCTCTTGGTGATGTCCAAGTCAAGTGCTATGTTTTGAAGTATGCATCAAAATGCAAGAAATGTTAAACAACAAACTTCACTGATGATTTAATGACTATCAACCAGTGAAGACTGTAGGCAAATAAAGTTCGCATCGAAAAATAGTAATCAAGAAAGAAAAATATTGCAACAATCGTAGTATTTTGTTTCAAGGTATGAGTTCTACAATATCTATGAATCATCTAATTCTCCTTTTCAAATATAAATTCAAGGACTCTTGAGCTTGATCTTGAATCTTGTAAAACTTGATGGATTTGATCTTGACTTATACTTGAATTTAAGGACTTTTGGGCTTGATCTTGAATTCAGTGGTCTTGATCTTGATTTACAGACTCGATGAACTTGAATTTGATATAAACTTGTTCTTGAACTTGATCTTGACTTGTACTTGAATTCATGGACTTTTGGGCTTGTTCTTGAATTCGGTGGTCTTGATCTTGATGCGTTCTTGAACTTGAATGTTTGGTCTTAATTAAATCATATTTTATTAGATTTTAATAATTAACCCAATTAGATCAACTCATAATATTTATTTGGACCAATATATTTTGAATTTAACATAATTTAAATTATTTTATAAAATTCATATTTAATAAATTTTATGTGAATACAAATGTCCCCTGCTTCAAGTTTTGTCGAGATAAATTATCTCCGAAGACTAGACTTAAAGTATTATTTAATCAATATATGATCTTTGCACACCAAGATTAGGTAATGTTCAAGAAGCTAAGAATTTGTACGTAGTCTTATGAGATCATAGAGTCACAATTAACACTAATGTTCACGTGTTTTGTAGAACAAAATTCCACGCAATTAAATATTGTTTTGTCATACATCACATAAAGATAAAAAAAAACAGAGATCCACTGCTGCATGCGAGAAAAACTGATGGAAGCATTTTAAAGCTACCAAAGTATCTAGCATTTAGGAAAATTAAAGTATACACTTAAACAATACAGATCCATCACCAATATAGGATTAAAGTGGTAGAGGACTTGCAGTCACGCGATGGAGTTAGTACCTCTAAAAACCAGACATGATAAACTAGCTGCCTCGGACAAATTTTACTCCTTAGTTTTGTCCTATTAAAATAGGGAGAATGAGAACTAAACTCTGTTTTGTATTAAGATTCTCTTTTAAGAGAAGAATGAGGAATCATAAATAGTGCAAGACATAAATTTATTCAAAATCTATAAATAGACCTCGCTCTTTATTCTTTTAGTATCAATCTTCATGGATTTAGAGTTCCTTTCCGCAAACACTCTTTGGAGTTAGACGTGGAATATCAAAGTGTGAGGTACAACCATTTATTTGTTCATTTATTTTGTGTATTGTCTCATTCTTTTTCTCTCCTTTTTCTTTTGTAGGGTCGTGAATTTAATATTTGTTTCATGAATATCACATAATGGAGAGCTTCATTGTATCACAAGAATATGGTCTTAAGGTGTGAAAGGATGGATCCACGTCCCCAACTTAAGGAGGGTAAATTCAGGATAATTCTTATGGCGCAAAGGAATGGATATGCATTCCCGCCTTAAGAAAGGTAATTTCATGGTAGTTCTTATGGCGCAAAGAAATGTTACGCATTTTCGCCCTAAGAAAGGTAATTTTTATGGTAATTCATATGCGGCAAAGGAATGGATACACATTCCCACCTTAAGAAAGAAGTTTGAAGATATTCTTATGGTGAAAAGAAATGGATAAGCATTCCCACCTTAAGAATGACAATTTCAAGATGTTCGTATAGTAAAAATAATGGATATGCATTTCCATCTTAAGAATGACAATTTGAAGATGTCCATATGGTGAAAAGGAATAGATATGCATTCCCACCTTAAGAAAGACAATTTGAAGATGTCTTTATGGTGAAAAGAAATGGATACACATTCTCACCTTAAGAAAGACAATTTGAATATGTTATTATGGTGAAAAAAAATAGATACGCATTCCCACCTTAAGAAAGACAATTTGAAGGCATCCTTATGATGAAAAGGAATGAATACATATTCTCTCCTTTAGAATAACAAAAAATAATTCTTGAAAAAATTATATTTATATATTTTTTCTTGTCGTTTTATTCTTAAGTTTGTCACTAGTGACTTCTTCTATTCCTTACAATTTGAAAAGATGGTGATTTTCAGACAACATATATCTCCTTCCACCAAACTTAAGCATCTTATAGTCAAAACTGAATAAGGGGTGGAGCAAATTGGTTTCTTGACTCAAACACTACTCGTTGGTTGATATGCGAGTTCGTGGGCTTCTTTGAAAAATCCACTTTATATGGCAAATTGGACTTCAGTTTGAGCCCATAATTCTAATAAGATACTCAAGTTGTGGTCCTTTCAAACACCATATCATCATCATGCTAATATTTCCCCTTTCCTTCTAAGCTTAGGTTGTCGCATAATCAAAGATGCAATTCAATGGGGAGACGCCATGATAGTTGTGGGAGAGTACAATCATATTCCAAGATATTGGGAGTGGACTGAAGATGTACTTGGTAGGAGTCAAAAAGTCTTGGGTATGGCACAATTTAATGATGCCATTCATGTATTTTTTTTCACTTATGATCGTAATTCAGATATTTTACGAGCATTCAGTGAAGCTTGGTGCCCCAAAGAAAACACACTTTCGTACATCTATTGGGGGATTATCCATTTCTTTATAGGATTTACATGTCCTTGGGGAATTATCAATTTTGAGTTCTCTTTATAAAGAAGTGGTGCCTGAGGTCAAAGAACTTACTGGGTTCGATGAAAAGAAGATAAAATACCTTCTTCGGACTTGTGAATATTTATTTGCAGCGTTTCATCATCTTTGGAGTATTAGCAAAAGAGTATCTTTTAGTCAATTGATAAAGTTTTGGTGCAAGAGACCCCTATGGAATGGACCTGCTCCACCAAGGCATGAAAAGGAATCTGCTCGTCTTAAATTTTTTACATAATCCTAGTGGAGCTTTGCTTGATACAAAGAGATGGTCACATGCTAAAGAAAAGATATTTTCGGAGCTTGGGGTGAATTCTAAGAAAAGAGATAACACGTACCTCGCAACTCTATTATCTTGTTGGTTTTGCGCTTTTGTTCTTCCTAATAAGGAAGGTAATTTTATTTGTCCTAGGACTTTCAAGATGGCAAGCTTGATGGCGAGTGCAAAAAAGGTCAGTCTTGTAATTCTAGTATTGGCCAGTATCTACAATGGTTTGAATAATATCTCAACTGCATTCCAACTTGATCCATTTACAAACCTGCTTTCTCGTCCATTATATTTATGGCTAGCTTGCTCATTATTCAAAACTCATTTCTCATTTGCCAATGGGCCCTTTGTTTCTACTATGGTAGTATATTCTAGAGAATTTGTCGCAAGGTATTTTGACAAAAGTGATGCGAGAAAATGTATTCATGGTGTAGAGAATGTTTCTTGGTCCTCTACTATGTTGGATAAGACGTACCCCTACTTTTATGTAGATAATGATCATGCACCACAGTTGGAATCGAGCTATTTCATGAGTATTCACTTCAACTATCTTTCCCTTAGATGTAAAAATTCATTTATCATTGAGCAACAATCCATATTGATTCAGTCAAAAGTTTTGATTCTACTATAACATTCCTGACATTATGAAGAATGACATTCATAGTGCTTCTTTGGACAAGGGACTCATATTTTGGTGTATGTGTACCATGATTCGATCTTCATCACGAGCAAGTTTTTCCTCAAACACACCTGATGCGGGAGATTCTTTTGGACCTGATTATCAGACTTAGTGGAAAAAGACACATGAAAATTTTCTTAGTGATCATTTGCAAAGTTTAATGAATATTGTTGGACCAACCCCTGTCAGACACTTAGAGAGTTTTAATGAGGTACGCATGAATGAAGTTCCCAATACTGGTATACCTTTTTCGTTGGATTTCGATTTGTCCCAACAGTGTAATAAAGGTAAAACCCAATTTCCTATAGTGGCACAAAAAGAAAAGACATCTATTCAAGTTGCTTGAGTCCCTAAAAGGTTACTTTAATATGAGAGTGAAAGTAATAGTAGAGATTGTTGTTGGAAAAGAAAATTTGTGTGCCCGAATGATTTAGGAGATGTTACATCCGTGGTTGAATTACATGATGAGACAAATAGTTCTTCGAGGACTATAATAGTCCCTTCCAAAGAGGTATGATTAAGACTTCATCCTATTGAGTATATCTTAACTCTTTTCTTTTACTATTTATCCATTTCTTTTTAATCTAGTCAAACAAAAAATTAACCTCTATCTCTTGTGACGAGGTCAAAGACATTTTGAAGTTTAATGTCCGCAACCATCCAATAACTATCTTGTCTATATTTAATGGAAATAGAGATGTCCTAGATGCTCAAAATAATTTTATTTCTAGTTTTTGGACCATTATTTAGGAAAAACTCTCTCGATGTGATGTGGATTCTGCCTCCTCTCTTAAAGATAAATTTTAATTAATTATCAAGGAGATGGAATAAAAAATGTGGATAACTCACCTTTGAGAAAGCTATTGGACTTACTCTTTAAGCTTGCTACTTCATATGACCAAGCATGACCAACTCTCAATGATATGGATGTGGAAGCTGCAAGAATAGAGTTGCTCCTAGTAGTGGGAGAACATCTTTCACATGCCATATTTGAGGAGTACGAGAAGGTTAGAGTGATGTCCTTCCTTCATCAGTCGCTGGAAAATATGAAGAAGAAGATAAAAGAGCTATGCAAAACGGCATAAACTTTGGAAGTTCTTTTAGAAACTGCCAAGAATGAAGCTGAAGAATCCAAGCTAACCACTACACTTGAAGTCAAGGAAGTCATTACATGTTCTTATACAAGTTTGTCCCATGGTCTGGGACAAAATAAGGAATGTATAGAGGCTTTGTCTCAAAAACTGGTTAGCTACAATTTATGCTTAGATTATATTTTTTTCCTTTTTATCTCCTTTTGTTTGTTTTATTTTCTTTAAAGTTAGAAGATATGTTAGATGATTTATGATAATAAATTTTTCTCTTTTTTATCTCGTTTTTTTTACATCATGTATCTTTATGACTCTTTTTTGTTGCATCCTCACATTTGAATTTTCTTTGGTTGCAAGATTTAATAATTTGAACTTGACCCATAACTTATAGGCCAATAAGAATGGAAATAACATAGGCTCCACTTGCAGACATTACGAATTTTTAATGCTCCAACTATAAGATAAGTCTTAAAGATTTCCAAGGCTTGAATATTTTGACTTTCAGACTTGATGACTTTTTAGTTTGAAGGCATTAGGAATCTAGGAATTCCACTTGAAGACTTCAACTTACAAACTTAGAAAATTTGAAGACTTCGACTTGCTAACATGCTTGATTTGAGATCCTAACTTGCAGGTTTGAAGAATTTGAAGACTTCAAATTTCATATTTTGGATGATTTGAAGATTTTAACTTCCAGACTTGGAGAATTTAAAGACTTCAACTTGCGTACTTGGAGGATTTGAAGTCTTTCAATACACTATTGAGAAAGCTCATATTTGATAGGGGTTTAACCCCATCGAATCACCACTATTTGGTATAGGTCTGAAGTTTAATGAAAGGTACTTATAACTTTTACTCTCATGTAAGAGATCAAGTGTAGATATGTGATTTTTTGATACTCATGTAACTGAACATAGAACATAATTCTAAGTGTCTACGTACCTCAATGAAGAGGATCAGGTCACAACGTAATTCTGAAAGAGTGAGTACTTTTTTGGTGTCGTACACAATTTATACTCTTGTAGGGTAGGAGTAACATACATTTTATGCTTGTACGTCAAGGAGAATCATCTCACCTAAAGGTTAGTACCTTTTGAAAAATTTTGTATTTATGGGACCAATCCTTATGCAATCTACATCAACAAGTTTGTAAGCGTCATTTGAATATGCTTGTTGTACTACATATGGTTCATCCCACTTCGGGGTGAATTTGTTGACGAACTTATATGAAGTGATGATGGGTCTTCTTATTGCAAGGACTTGGTTTCCAACTTGAAAGCACCTAAAATGATCTTTTTTTAATTAAAAACATGAGATAGATGAGTTTGTTAGCATTCAAGGTTTTGTTGAGCTTTGATCCTCTTTTCATCAAGCACCTTTAACTCAGTGAGATGTAGTCGAGCATTTTATTCTTCAGTAAGACCCTCTTGAATAGCAAGTCTCAAATAAGATATCTGATGCTCTAGTGGCAAGACTGCTTCAACTCCAAAAGCAAGCAAATATCGGGTTGCTTGAGTCAGTGTGGAGATATATTTTCCTATATGCCCATACGACTTCTTCCTTCTTTCATGCCAGTCTTATTTGGATTTGGAGATTTTAGGAGATTGCATAGAGTCTTATTGAATACCTCAGCTAGGCCATTGGCGATAGCATGATACATAGAAGATTTGTGCTACTTGAAGCTAAAGAGCTCAAAAATTTTATCCATTAATTTATTATCAAATGGCTTGCCATTATCAATTATTATATATCGAGGAATGCCAAATTTGTAGATGAATTCACTTGAATAAAGTTTGCAATATTCTCCTTCTTCACTTCTTTGAGAGAAATAGTTTTGGCCTATTTCAAGAAGTAATCTGTTGCATCCAAGATATATAGGTATCCACCAAAAGATTTTTGTAGTAGTACAACAACATCCAATCCCCAAGCATCAAATGGCCAAGATGTAATAGTTGGTTGTAAAACTTCAGGAGGTTGATGGATGAAGTTTGCATGGAATTGGCAAGCCTTGCACCTTCGAGTATTGTCTAAATAATCTTTTACCATGGTTGGAAAAAAATACCCCATCCTCTTTATGTGAAAGTGGAGCTTTTGTCCAAATTGATGTGATTCACATACTTCTAAATATGCTTTCTATAAAGCTTGGTATGCTTCTTCTCCTAGACATTGAAGGAGTACTTCTTCAAATGATCTTCTATATAGCGCGTCCTTATAGTAAAAGAAATGAGGTGCATGATAAAGAATGTTAGTTCTTCTTCTTGTATTTTCTTGGAGTATCCCATAAGACCAGTAGTAGATAATAGCTTGCCGCCAATCTTTTTGTTGGATTCGAAAACAATGATGAGATGCTCAAGCTCGCTCTCCATGTATTTATCTTTATTTGGTGGTGGTACTGCCCATTCTTGAAAGATAGTAACTTGTGTCTGATATGGAAGAGTCAAGGTTGAATCTAAAGAAGCTAAGGCATCAACTATTTTATTTTTCTTCCTTAGCACATGTTGAAGGGTCACATCTCCAAACCATCCTATCAACTTTTGAGCATAACAGTGATATGGGAGCAATTCAGGCTTCTTGACATCATAGATTCCCTAAGAGTTGTTTAATCATCAACTGAGAGTTATCAAAGACTTGTAGTTGTAATTGCTTCATATCGTCGACTATTTCAATTCTGAGTATTAATGCTTGATATTCTGTGACATTGTTGGAGAAATATTATTTTAACGTAAAGAAGAATGGTAAGATCTCTCCCCATGAAGTGACAAACACTATGCCAATGCCAACTCTGCCATGATGTACGACCCCATCAAAGTACATCTTCCAAGGAGGTTGTACTTCAATGGCCATCATATCCTCTTCAGGAAGCTCATCAGTTAGATTTCAATTATTTGATATTGGATGGTCTTCCAAGAAGTCTGCTACTATTTGTCCTTTCATAATTTTTTAAGGGATATACACAACCTCAAACTATTGAAATTAGAAGTACCTTGCCAATAGATCACTGAGGATTGGTTTTGACATGACAAACTTGATGGGATTTGCTTTAGAAATGAAGCGAATGAAGTGAGCTTGAAAATAGTGCTTTATCTTTTGAATTGAGAAGACTAATATTGAAAACATTCCAGTAGATAGTATGTAATACTCTTATCAAAATGAGAACTATACTCTTTCTTAGTTTAAGGCAGAAACATACCCAAGGAATGCAAAGCTAACCCTCAAAATAGAATATTACCTCACTCAAAAATTGTTTACTCGGATATTTCTTATGAAAGAGAGGGACTCATTTCAGGCGAAATCAAATCAAAAACTATTTTTGGTCTACCATGAATTGTTGCTATTTTCACACCCCTATTCGGTGGTTTGAGGGATAAAGTTGAGACATTTAGAAAGAGATTTATGGCATTTAGAGGATTATAATATGGTCCTATTGATTCAATATTTGTGAGTCAAACACAACTTTTCAATTGGCGAATAATTTAGTTCATTTGGTTTTATTATTTTGCTCAAGTAGTAGAGGGATTTTTCTTTTTCTTTACTATTTTCTTGAGCTAATAGGATTCCTCCGAACCTTTCTTGAGCCGCAATGTAGAGTATAAAAAGCTTTCCTGGTATAGGGGCTGCTAGAACTGGAAGCTTCGCCAAATATTCTTTGATACTTTTAAAGGAATCGCTACACGTTTGGTCCACTTAAAAAACACACCTTTCTTCATAAGATGACTGAATGGTTGACATATTCCAGCTAGATTTGAGATGAACCTCCTCAGGTAAGCTAGCTTTCCTTGAAGGCTTTTTAATTCATGAATGTCTTGAGGCTTCAGCATCTTCAAGATTGCATCAACCTTAGGTTGATCAATTTCCATTCCTCGATGTCACACAATAAAGCCAAGAAGCTTTCCAAAATTAACCCAAAGGCACATTTCAAAGGGTTCTTCCTTAGTTGATATCTTCGGAGTAATTTAAATACCATTCTCAAGTCTTTCAAATGATCACCTGTCACGACCCGGTTAGGGGGCCTAGATGTGACATGGCGAAGGAGAACCCGAATGCTCTCGATCAAGCCATCATAGTACCAAACTAACCCCTTTTACTCAAGATTTGCGGAAGCGTAACACAT
>JBCEWC010014415.1:0-14383 GCA_038996855.1 Solanum aculeatissimum
CTCTGTGATTTTGTAAATTCGGTTGTTACTTAAATTAATTGAGTAATTAATCGAATTTTCGAAACAAAGTCATTTTTCCATAAAACAACAATCTATGTCAAAATATTTTGTTGTTTCATGGAAAATTGAGTGTAAGACTATCTGGATGGTTGCTTTGCTATCACAGAATAATTTTACTGGCAGTTTTACTTCTAGTCCCAATTCCTTACACAGACCCTTGAGTCAAACTACCTCATCTACTGTGGTTGCCATACTTCTGAACTTTGATTCCGCAGAACTCCTTGATACTATACTTTGTTTCTTAGATTTTCAGGATATCACTGCATCACCAAGCTTCACTATGTAACCAGTTACTGATCTTCTAGACTCCACACAAGCTCTCCAGTCAGTCACAATAAGCAGCCAATTCTTAACATTTTTTGCTTGGCATAAATAATCCAAGTCCTGTTGTTCCTTTAATATACCTCACCACTCTGCGTGTTTCTTCCATGTGAGACTGTTTTGGTGAGTTCATATATCAGCTAAGTACTTGAACTATAAAGGCAATATCAGGCCTAGTAATAGTCAAGTACAACAATCTTCCTATCAATCTTTAATATCTTCCATGATCAGCTAGTGGTCTGTCTTCAGCATTAGTATTTTTTCCTATACATTCATCAAACACTGTGGATGTTAGCTTGTGATTGAACTCCAGGGGAGTGGATATAGGTTTGCACTTTGCCAGTCCCAATTCAGATACAAATACAAGTGCATACTTCCTTTGATTCATGAGGATGCCATCTGCAGATTTGAAGAATTCAATTCTAAGAAAATATTTCAAATCTCCAAGGTCCTTCATTTTAAATCTATGTTGCAAATCCTTCCTAACTTGTTTTATGAGATTTAGATCACTTCTAGTGATCAAGAGATCATTAACATATACAAGGATAATAAGAATGTCAGCACCTATCTTCTTTGTAAATAATGAATAGTCATAGTGAGATTGCTAGAACCCCATATCTACCAGTGACTTAGTCAGCTTTACATTACACTTTCTTAGTGCTTACTTCAGTTCATATAGGGATTTATGAAGTTTGCAAACAATATGTTTCTCTCCCTGGTTTGCAAAACCTTCAGGAACCTTCATGTAAACATCCTCAAGGAGATCACCCTGAAGAAAGACATTATGTACATCCATTTGGAATAAGAACTATCCAAAGCAACCACTGATCTTACAGTAAACATCTTGGCCACCGGAGAAAATGTCTTTGTGTAGTCTAGCCCTTCCTATTGACTGTAACCCTTAGTAACCAACCTGACTTTGTATCTTTCAACATTGTCTGAGGAATCATACTTAACCTTAAACACCCACTTGCAGCCAATGAGGTGTTTATCAGGAGGTAAAGGAACAATGGTCCAGGTGCACTTGTCCTCAAGAGCCTCAATTTCATTTTTCATAGCAGTCACTCAAAGAGGATCTTGACAGGCTTCTGAGCAGGAGAAAGGTTCAACAATGACATAATAAGCAGCAAGAGATGCTCTATAGAAGGGTGACAATCTAGAGTAGGAAACATACTTAGATATGGGATACAGACAAGCTGATTTGACACTAGGAGTAATATAGTCATTTAGCCAGATATGAGGCTTAGAGCTAATGGATCTTCTGAGAGGGACAAAAAGTGGAAAGGATGAAGAGTTCAGTATGGATTCAGCTGTGGGAGAAGGCTCATAAGATGGAAGAGGGGGTAAGGAATAAACAGAAGAAGAGACAGTAAAACAAGGTGGAAAATAATCATCAGGAAATGTAAGAATGGGAAAAAAAGGATTAGGAGATGTGTTGAGATCTTTGAAAGGAAATATGTCTTCTTTAAAGACATTGTCTCTACTTATAAAAAAGGAATGAGAGACTAAATCATATAGAACATAGCCTTTTTTGGTAGAAGAATATCCTAAATTCACAATAGGAATAACTCTAGGGGTAAACTTATCAGATTTCTTTGGATCAGTAGCATAATATAAGGATCCAAATATTTTGAGGTGTTGAAGTGAGGGAGGTTTGTCAAACAACTTTTCAAAGGGAGATTTGTCTTTTAGGAGTGCAATAAGTAGTTTATTTAGTATGTACACAATTGTAGAAACACAAAATCCCCAAAATTTTAAAGGAACAAAGGCTTGAAATCTCAAGGCTCTAGCCATATCAAGAATTGATCTGTGTTTTCTTTCAACAATCTCATTCTGCTGAGGAGTATACACACAAGAACTTTGATGTAGAATGCCATGTTCTTTCAACAGATTTTCTACTAAAAATTTGAAAAACTCAGTGCCATTGTCAGTTCTAAGACATTTAACTCCTTTTCCAAATTGTTTTTTTACCATACAAAGATAGTCTCTCAATAGAGTGATAGAGTCAAATTTAGTAGTTAGTAAGAAGATCCAGGTGTATTTGGACATATCATCTATCAGACTAAGAAAATATCTTTTGCCATCATGATTAGGAATTCTATAAGGTCCCACACATCACAGTGCACAATATCAAAAATAGAAGTAGAAGTACTGACTAGAAATGATAATCTTATTTGTTTAGCAATAGGGCATACAATGCAGCTAAGATCTATCAAATGCATATGATGTAGGCTATCTATTTTACTTAGGACTCTAAGAGGAGCATGTACTAGTATCATATGCCAAAGGCCAGCCATGGAGCATGACTTATTAGAACCAGATGAATTTACACTAAAAGAGCTAGAACTGTTATAAGTCTTATTAGCAGTATAGCCTTCATGGCCATTATTCTTTAAATGAGGATTATGTCTTAGCTCAGTCTTCAACAGATACAAGTCTTTATATTCCTTACCAATCTCTAGGACCCTTTCATTGAAGAGATCCTAAAAGATGCAGAAGTCAAGGACAAACAACACAACACACTATAATTGTTTTGACAATTGTGAGACAGAGAGAAGGTTATACTTGAAATCAGGTATAAACAAAACATCTTTCAATACTTTGTTCTTAAGAACTAGTGATTCACCAACATGGATTATAGGCACCTGACCTCTAGTAGGCAAATTAACTTTTATATCTCCTTTAACACCAACCTCCTCATATTGATTTATTAAACTTAGATTGTGAACCATGTGATTAAAGGCACATGTGTCAACAATCCAATTGGAGTTAACTACATCAGACATGGGTGTTGTGACAATACCTGTTGTACCAGTAGTGGCAATATTTGCCATAGTATCCACTTCCTTGGCTTTGCTTAGAAGTTGGAGAATCTAGTTATTCTACTCAGATGTAAACAAAGGCATTCCCTGAGACCTTATAGTGTTAGAGTTTGTAAAAGAATCATGAACTCTACTAGCATTAAGTTGACTTCCTTCAGTTGTGGCATTGTTAGCATGAGAACCAGGTGTGCCTCTTCTCTTTTTGGGATAACCATGTAGCTTGAAGCAGGTTTCTTTGGTGTGACCTTTGTAGCGACAATATTCACAGTACATATGAGACTTTTCAGTGCCATAGGCATTCCTTCCATCACCTGAGTTCCTCTGTCTGTATCCACCACTATTTTTATTTCCAGAAATATAAGAGTTACTTCCCCCAGCTCCTGAATTGGTATTGTTGTTTCCAGAATTATAGGTAGTTGACTGATATCCTCCATTGTTAGTCTGATGGACACGAGTCATCCTATTGTTCATCAGGACAGTCTCTGAGTGTGCTTTTGTAGGATAAGTGTTGGTACCATTTATTCTTTGACTCTCAATATTGACAATCATAACATATGCCTGATTAACAGTTGGAACAGGAACTGTCATCAGAACTTGGCTTCTTGCATGAGCATACGACTCATTCAACCCAATCAGGAACTACCACAACTTCTGGAACTAAAAGTGTTCAACATACTACTTAGACTTAGGGCAACCAAATGAAGGAGGAGGCATTAGAGTCTCAAATTCATCCCAGAGTTCTCTCAAACAAGAGAAGTAATTTGAAACAGATGTGATTCCTTAAGACAGAGTAACTATCTCCTTGTGAAGGTAAAATGTTCTAGAGGCATTAACCTTATCAAATCTCTCTCGAAGATCTTCCCAGACTGTGTGTGCGCATCAGATCCATAGATAATAGTGCTAACCAGACCTTTGGACACAATGTTCATAATCCACCCTAGAACTATAGGATTACATCTCTCCCACAGATCATGCATAAAAAGAGGATACATGCCCTTTCTACATGTTCCAAGAAAAAAACCTAGCTTGTTTTTGCCGAGTAAGGCAAGTTTTAGGGATTTACTCCACAATGAGTAATTTTCAGAACCTAGAAGCTAAATTAAGATGAGAACAACACCTTGAGTATTAGACGAATGAATAATGGATGATTGTGGTCAATTTGTTCATTCTGACCTGAACGCATGCTTGGAAGTTGAATTTCAACAGTTTCAACAGTTTCAACAAGAGTAACCATGGATGAATTGTGAGCACCAGCCGAGCTGTGAATTGTAGAACCCTAGTGAAATAAAAACTTCAATCTTCTCCTAAATTGAACACTTCCGATCTAGCTGAAAATAAATCTCATAAGCTTAGAAGAATTCATTTAGCTCTGATACCATGTTATCGAGCTCTATTATTGAGAGCTTGTGAAGAAGCAAAAGAAATTTAGGAAATTTTTGAGTTTTATTCAACCAACTCATTCTTTACATGTGAGTACAATATGTATATATATACAGAAATTAGGTAGCTTAAGATGACAGTTGTCATTACTAACTAACTAACAAACTTCACTAACTAACTATTAACTGACTACTTGATTACTCTTTACAGTTAATTAGTTGTACTCAACATAGATTCAAAGGAATCGTCAGAAACTAAATCTGGGATCTCCTTAACTTGAAATCCAATTAGTCGCAACTAAGACAATTTAAGATACTAAAAATACCAATACGCTATCGGAACATCCAAAAAGTATATCTAAACTCATTCTAGAGCTAAAATCATCTCCTGAAATCAATGGAATCATTGTTGCCTCCCAATTTTAGTCCTCCACTATATAAACTGATTATTGAGTTTCTTTAATTTTTCAACAATTCAAAATAATTATCTTTGATAATTAACTTAGTTATTTTACTTTGTTAATATTAAAAAACTTATTAATTGATTTATATTAATTCGTCTTGTGGCCGACTTAATTAACTAATCTAATTCGACTACTTTTAAGCTCTAAGTTGGCCAAATTGTAATTATTATTAGCCAAATCTCCAATTCAATTTCACCCCCTTTAAACCCTTGTGTTAAACCCATTTTGGATCCAATTTTAGATTCAAATTTTGGCCTAAATTATCAAATACCCGACCCAATCTTCCTTATATCAGCAACATATACAATACATAATATACACATATCTCCAACAACTGCATGTGTCTCCTTTCCTTTTTCCTTTTTCCCTGTGCGCCTCATTCTCCATCATCTTCTTCCTCACACCAACAGACCCAAACGTGTTCTTTTCTTCATCTCCCTTACCCTCTCCATACGAGGACGCCCTTGAATTGTAGGGGTGTCATCATCTCACACCTCGTTCGTCCTTCATCTAGAAATCAACCGTCCTCATCCGAAATCCATTGAGGATTGGTACTATTGTCCAACTCACAACCTTATCCCTAAAGAAATTTGAAATGGGGAATTTCTCCAAACCGTCCAGAAAATTTTCTCAATTTTAATCCTAATTTTCCCCTAAAACCCTTTTTTTCGTCGTGGTAAAGAGGGAGTTTTTTCCCTAAAGAGGATAGGATTTTCTTTTTTGAAATTCATAGCTCACTGAGATTCAAAATTTTGAGAAAAACTAGATTGAATTTTGATTCGATGCTTTTCGAATCGAAATCGTGGTGGAAAAGCCTAAGTTTGTCATCGTTCTAGCTTCGCTGCTCCAAGAGATGTAAAATTCCTTCCCTCATTTTTATTAAATTCTATTAATGATCTACTTGTCTGATTATGGTCTATATTTCATGTTTAGAATGATTTATTTAGATTCGCATGAAATAGTCTGAATTATGTTAAGCCTTTTGTTTGCAGCTAGGTGTGTACTCATTAAGTTTTCTTATATTTTTCTGTTACAAATTCGCTTCCGGTTAATGTCCTAGTTTGCTGATTGTTGCATTGTTTTACTCTTCTTCTAGCCTCGTTGTTCTCCTAATAAACGTTATATTGACCCCAATATAAAGTGTAGTTGTTGGTTGTTTCTTTATTGTTCTCAAAATGTCATTATATGACATTCCAGTCACCTTAAATAGTCTAAATATTCCACCAGATTCATTGGTGAATGCATCGATTGTGTTGTCTTATTTCTTTACTTTGTGTTTCAACTTTCGGTAATATGACGTGAGGAAAGCCAGTCTCATACTCATTTGGTTTTGACTGTGGATACATAGCTACACAACTTTCTTTTTATACACTGTTTGGCTTTACTTTTGTCTGTGTAAATATAATTGTAGTCCGAGTTTTTCGCTTGTATTTATCATTCATATGGGTTCTCATCAATACTAGTTTAATCTCACGAAGTAATGTAGTGAGCATCTATTTTTGTTTAGCTCGAATATCGTTGACAAATCTTTCTACTCATGATTTAAGTCTATTAAAGCTTCATGTTTACAGTCTTATTATCATGATTTCTCACTCGTTCTGGAATTCTGATTGTAGATTCTAAATGATTGAAATAAATTTTATTTGATAAATAAAATTTCTCTTGTTAATTTTTAAGATATTAGCTCGCCTTGACCATTAAAGTAGTTACTTCCCCTGTTTAGTTCTCTCTCTAGCACTATTGTTTCTTGGTGGTTGTTACATTGATAGTTAATATTAGTCGCATATGGATGAATGGAAAGTCTACAGCTCCTTCTTGTTCCATAAATCTTTCATGAAGAGGGTTTTGGTCTGTTTCATATTTATTGCGAAGGATATGGCTATTTATTTTAAACTAGAAATTTTAATAGCATCTTTAAACCCTTAGTTTGTTCATACGCATTTCTTCAAAAGATCTTATTTGCTTGCGTGAGAATGTGAAATCTGTCTAGGAAGTTTTGTTATGTCAATTCGAATCTTCCTATTACGTGGCTTAAAATTTGACCTAGCTTTAATTTGAACATGAACATTATATGTTTTCTAAAGCTTCAGTCCTAATTTTGTCAATATGTTGTACCTGTTCACATAAACAATGATTTTTTTTTTTAGAATTCTCACTATTATTTGTTCTCAATTGGTTTCATACAAATGTTGAAATTCCATATCTCTATAAGACTTATGGTGGATTTAAGATTCAACATTCTATCTTATATATCTTGTTTGTTGAGCATGTGCTGCTGTTAAGAATCTTTCCCCTCTTTTAAATTTAATTGACAAAGTGCTTATTTGTGGCTTCGGCTTCATGTCAATTGTTGCTTTGATTCAAATCTTGCTAATTTATAGGAGTGTCTTACTTCATGAAGCATTTGGATTCCCTTAGAGTAGTAGATATTTTATGAGTAATGCATAGGTTTGCATATTAAATAGTCTCTGCTATACCTTTTTTTTTTCTTGACAGTCCTATTTCTAAGTCTTCTTCGGGGCGTTTGGATGATAACACAGTGATCCACTTATAAGAAGAATTGGACAAATGTTTAAAAGAGCTTGTGTCCTGTCTAGAGGCGTCTCTTTAGTCTGTAACGATGTGTGTTATTGCTATCATTTTTTTTTTCGAGTTACTGGAGTGGGAAAGTTCATCTATTTTTCATTTGTTCTCCATTTTGAAGTTAACCGTTGTTGCAAATGTTTAATCCTTGTTTGTTAAGAACTATTTATAAACATAGAGTCATGTTTTAATTGCTAAATGCCACACAATTGCATCCATTAATGTAATACCTTACAACTTTGTCATATATATCTTTATATTTCAAGTAAATAGATTTTTATCTGATATTATTTTCTTTTGCCGCATGTGACAAGTGTTCGAGTCTACTTTGGACTCCCCTTTGCACACCATCAAGTCAGCCTTTCCATTTGAAAATGAGTCATTGTACAGATTTAGGATCCAGAATAGCTTTTATACATCTGTATACAAATGATATATAGGAGAAGATGGGGCTAAAGACCCAATCTCAGCAACAAACACAGGGACAGGGGATTGGGCTTAAAAGCCAATAATTTGCAACAACAGAAATGGGTTAAGTAGGTCTAGATAACATTATATTTTGTTAGATTAAGACAGGTAGAGAATTTGGGCCTACTCAGCCCAAAATTTTAATTTACTTCATATTTGTTAATTATTGTATTTATGTGGCATTTGCTAACTCTTACTAATATTTATTTTATTTAGTTTTATTTAATTAAATTTTCCAAAGTAAAATTATTTTGTGTTAATTAGTTTTAAAAAAATGATTTTATGTCCTTTTTTTTTAGCTTAGTCATTGTTAATTGTAAAAAAAAATGGCTATTTTTAAAAAATAAATTTGATACTTAATTAATTTAAGTCAAATCAATTTTTCAAAAAAAAAAAATACGGAGTCGCCACTTAATTTTTTAAAAAAATTAAGTAAACTAATTTATATTTTAAGATCTAACAGAAAAATCTTAAAATTTTCAAAGACTCAGATAAGGGTTCAATTTTTATTTTTGAGAAAAAATTAATCATTCAAAAATGACAGCTAACTTGCGTTGATCGGCGATTAAGAGTATTTGACTAACTCCAAAAAAATTAATTTAAAAAAAAGAAGAAATTTTTAAAAATCTAAGTTAGAAAATTTTGAATTACTTTAGAAATTTCTAAAGGGATTTGAAATTTAGTCTAAATCTTCTAACTTTGACAAATTTAGAAAAGGAGAAAATTTGAGTTACTAAAGTTTAAAATCTACTAAAATGGCTAAGTGTTAAAAGAGAAAAATATTTCTTAAAATTATTTCGAGAAAAAACCATTTAAGAAGGCTTTAAGATTAAAAATCACAAAATCACTAGAATAAGATTAACATAAATGACTAATTTTTGGGAAATTAAATTAGATTTAAAACAATAAAACTACAAATAAAAAGTTAAAGTTAAGCTCAATGTAAACAAATACAGTAAAACAATAAATAAAATCATCTAAAGAAAAGAATAACTTGGGCTTGGCAGACCCAACATTCCACTTGTCCTAATTTCCTAAATTTTGGGTGTGCCTAGCCCCCTAAAAATCTGCTGAAATGGAGCTTTCAACCCCTTTCTCTTCTGCTGTTGCTATTGCTCAAAATTGGACCTTTAGCCCCCCCCCCCACCCCCACCCCCCCAGCTCAAAATTGGACCTTTAGCCCTCCCCCTTTTTGTGATATACACTTAATGTATAATTGCTGTAAATAATTTATGTAGTATACACTTTGTGTATATTATGTATATCAGTGTATTTCACTGATTTTTCAGCTTCCATGACCTGTGTACCCTTTCTCCAGCTTGCGTTTACCTCCCCTTTTCAAAAGATGACCCAAAAGGGGGTTTGGGCCTTCATGGCCCAATAAAAATGCAAACGAAGAAAGAGGAGTCCATTTAGGACTCCGAAACGATTCACATGTAACAAAAAAAAGGTAAAAAGTCCAAGATTTCAATACATGAAGAGGTTAAACACAGAATCACATATGTACGCTATTGCTAGTATTTAAAAAAAAGAAAAAATTACACGAATAGGCACTTTTAGACTAGGAATTACAAGAAATTTTTTATATATCAAAATAACAAATAAATTATCAAAGTATACTACTTTTTTCTTTTCCAAGACCAATCAAATCAACTTGTCATCAACATCAATTAATACCAACAAATACCTTCTGCCTATTTTGTAATTATGAATTATTATTTTTGTGTAAATAAGAAAAAGTTAGTAGGGCTATGTAATTTGGTATATAAAAATGTAATTATATTTTTTTACCCTTAAAAAAAAGGGAAGCCATCAACACTTCATTCAAGAAGAAAAAAATATATTGATGCATTTAGCCTTTTTTATATATCAGTCGTCCAACATAGTTCTTTGCCCGAAAATAATTTTTCTGTTACAAAAATGGTGTTAGAATGAGTGGATCTTCCTTTCCCTCTTTATATTTTTATCCCCTTTCGGTATGGCTTTATGTTTTAAGTCACTGTATTTGTAGATCTTCTTAAGGATTTTCAAACATCCCTTACTGCGTATTTTGACTTAGTTTGTTAAACTGATTGGTGCTCTATTTTCTCATGAATTTAGCTCGTTGGCATACTATAGGCATCTCCATTTTCAAAATGATCATATAGATTTCAAAACTTAATGGTCCTGATCTGTTACTTGTCAGCAAATGCGTGAACTTTGGGTTTGTCTTCCTAATTCTTTGCTAAAGTTAAGTTCAATTAGAACCTGTATTGGTCCTTTTTGCCCATGTGTATGTATATCTTCAATTGATTTTAGTCTAATATTTATGCAAATCTGTCCAGTTTTATTACTAATTGTTTTTCTTTACATTATCAGAAAACCAAAGAAAGCTTAGTTTAAAATTTTATATGGAGTTTCTAGTGTTGCCTTGCCATAATTTCTTTTGTTTTCATTCATATTTATGTTTCTTCTCTGATTGTCAGTTTTCCTTTATCCTGATATGTTATATGGCTTTATCTTTATAAGTTCTCCTAAGTTGTCAAGTCCTATAATTATTTTAGTACGTGTCCAGTTTCAGCTGCAAGATATTTTTTTTTATTTTTAAAATCATCGTTTTAGGACTTGTTTATTTTCAATCTCACACTTGAAAATGACTTTGGACATCAAATCTGGTTGTTGCCTTTTCTACTACTATTATGTGATATTCTAACTTAGAATTCATATTTTGGTGATGCTTTAGAGAGTTATATACAGTTTCTTCAGTTCAAGTATACCTATTTTGAAATGAAATGTCTAGAAATGCAGTCGTTTTATTCATTTGTTGCTAGTATAGTTATGATCGTTAACTGGTTCTTTTTTTTAGTTGTTACGGAGGGACATTCTGAAATGATTAATATAATTTTTTCTGTTTTAAGTTTTTGGTTTCAATTCATTATTGACTGCCTTGACATATTTCTATATGAGTGTTTAAGTTTGTTTCTCGCACGTTCTAGTCTCCAATACCTTGTATTCCTCTCTGTCTAATACTCTCAAACTTATGTGAAAGAATTTTTTCATCTCATGTTTTCTTCTTATATAAGTTTAGTCAATTCTAAATGGATATCGTGGGTGTAGGGAATGTCCAAAGTATGGGAAATGTCATTTTGGATTGCCGAATAAGTATGATTGAACCTTGTATGCTTCTATACGTATGAAATTAAATAATTTAGGGTAGAATTGTATCTTTATAGGCATTGATTACGAGGTTTCGGATTGAGTAATTGTTCATGTGTTAAAATCTTGACTTATGAATTAATTATGAATCTTTGATACCTTGATCTTGTGAATCATTTGATATTGATATTGAGATGGTACCTATATGGAGATACTCATGATGTTGAGACTGTGATAATGTTGTGATCTTTGTAATATTGAAACTATGATATAATTGAGATCGTGTACATTACATTCACTATTATTTGTGCATTGATACTTGTGATGGCCATGACTGAGAGATGAGTAAGGTAACATGTGGATTGGTAACCGAGGTCTCTACTGGTCGATGATTAATACATGTTTCTGCCGGCGAGCCGAGGTAATATGTTGGCTGATTTTATGGTTGAGGTCATTTCGGGTCGGGTGAGCATTGACCGAGGTCATTGCCGACAATATTCACAAATGCATAGTCCTTGTGTAGCCCCTATGGATTCCGGTCTAAAGATATCAACGAATGTGTATCGTAGGACAGACATGCATCACGATTATTTGATATTGCATCACATTATTTACATTTCATGGCATGCATACCATCTCAATCACCCTTCCTTGATAATATTTCATGTAATGTGTATGAAACTCTGAATAAATTGAAATTACTTGTACTATTGGAAAATTTTCATGCCAAAAAGAGTAGTCGAAATCTCAAAATTAATACGTAAAAATGTTCCTCAAGTAATAAGGATTCCAACAATGAAAATCGTTTTGAAAATGAAGTTAAAATGAGGTAGAAATCATTAATTTAGCATTAGGAATCAAAGTCCAAAAAATTCCCAAATTCTCCAATTAAAAATCCCAATTTTTAAGTTAAAAACACAATTTAATCAATGAAAATTGAAGAAATAGGTTAGAAAATAGTTACCCAATAGATTTGTCGTGAAAAACCTTGAAGAATCTCTTGAAAACGAAGCTTGAAATGTTGAAAATGATGAAAAATTAATTAACTCGTCATTTAAAACACTTATTGTTCTAGCATACAATTACACTCCGCGAACGCGGAAGACCTTCCATGAACGTGGAGGTCATTCTGCATAACCCTCCGCGAACGTGGAGGTCATTCTACATAACCCTCTGCGAACGTGGAGACCTAGTCCACGAACGTGGAGGTCTAGTGCCTCAAAGCTCCGCGAACACGGTGAACAACTCTGCGAACGCGGAGAACAAATCCAATTACACTAGATAGCAGAAATTACACAAAATAAAAAATCAAGAAATAAACCCTTGTAATTTGTTCGGAATCCTGTGAACACAAACAAAATATGTAACCCTACCAGAAATGACGTTCCGAACTCAATGGAACCGTCAGAATTTGAATTCAGGACCTCCTTGGCTTGGAACCCGAGAAAGATCGTTTAAACTAGTTTAGGACTCAAATACTCAAAATAACCTCGGAAGCTCTAAAAATTACAATGGGATCATTTTTAGCGTTAGTTTCACCACTCGAAATAACTAGAATTGTCCGAATTTCGATTCGAATCTCTGAACTCCGAATGTTGACCAAAGTCAAACTATGATCCAAAAATTAATTGAAAATGCAATTTTGGGTAAAAAAATCTTTGTTTTGACTCTGAATTCAGTTCCGCAAGTTCTCCTAGACCAGATTCTGCATTTCGAAGCTGATGAAATCGACAAAATTTAATTCCGACACTCGAAACTCCAAAATGAATACAAAACTCGAAGATTTTCAACTTTAAGCTTTTCTTTAGCAAAACTCCAACTTTTTACAAGATTTTCAAAATCCTACTTTTAGACTCAACCAAAAATGATTCAAGACAACTTTCAGGAAGGGAAAAATGATAATTTTATCGAAAATGTCAAAAAATGACCTTCGAGGTCATTACACGTACTCCGTAATCCTTATGTAAATTGTCGTAGCATTCAGGATAGGTGTCATATATCTCCATGTTTTACGATTAGGTTCGTTTGGTAGATCGTATAAGAATAGTATTAAATAGGATGTATCAATAATGATGAGATTACTCATGAAGGTAACTATTGAATATACTGAAAATCCTATCAAATAAAGAATTAAATAATACCATAACTAATGCATCGTACCAAACAATCCCGAATTTTTGACCAAACTAAGCCATTATTTATACTAATTTACTAAAATAATACGTTTTTTAAAAATTTTACAAAACTAGTATAAACGTATTTGCCAGTAACGTTTTAAGCTATTTTTATTTTAAAAAACTAACTGACGGTGTTAAATACATAAACGTTACTGTGAGTAACGTTTTAAGACTAAAACGTACTTCTGAGTTACGTTTAAGCTTTAAATGTACTACAACAAAGTAAAATTACCAAACCCCCCCCCCCCTAAACTTTACCTTCTGAAATGAACAGTAAAATTACCCTATTTTTCAAAAATAAAACACAGTGAACCCTAAGACCAAAGACGGCGCATCAGCAGCGGTAAAGGCTATGATTGGAAACGGAGCACTAGCGGTAAAGGGCTATGATCAGAAACGGAGGGATTAGCGGTAAGGGCGGTGTTGTTGTATAAAAGGTTCGTCATAATTTACTCTTCTGTTCTATTTGTTGCATCCATCATTTTGTAGCTGCAATAGTGTTGATTCACTTGCATCCGCGGGTTTGTAACTGGAAATTGTTATTGTTGTCGATTCTACCTCTTGGCTATTGTAAGTTCCAGATATTCTAGTCTATGGGTAATTTGATTTTGTTGTGAGGCCTCTTTTTTTTGGCTTTTCTAGTATATATATATATATAACAACAACAACCAGTGTCCAGTATCAACACGACAAAGCAAAACATTGGGATATTTCCCACTTTTTAACCTACTAATCATTGTTCCAATCTAGTCAATACAGTACAGGTCAAAACCCAAAATATTCACTAATACCTCTTAGCAATAAGAATTTCAAACAGAGCTATGGAGTTAAAAATGCACAAAAACATAAAGGATAAGCAGGGAAGCAACTTTTTTTTATTGGTGAATTTTTTTTTTAAAACAAAATTGTCAATACATTCAACCATTCAAGGGTACTAAAGAATGTAAAATACAAAATGGAAAGTTCAGTTCTTT
>JBCEWC010014416.1:0-14382 GCA_038996855.1 Solanum aculeatissimum
TTTTTAATTTTCTTGAGGTCTCCAGCATATCCTTAATGCTGAAGAATACAATGTTACCACTTATCAAAAAAAAATATGCATTATTTATCCTTGACATGGATGTCTATTACCGTAAATTATCCTTTTCTTTTACCAAGAATTTTGTGTTGTCTTTCCCTATTCAAGTACTTTCTGTGACAAGGGATCTTTCCTTTTCTTTTCTTTCCCTCTTGATCCGTTTTTAATAAATTGTATAAGCTGAAATGATTTCCCCTTTTCTTATTATTCTTTCTTCTCTTTCCCCTTTGGTGCACCCATGAGGTTCTTGTTTGTATAAATGAGTGGGTGACTGCGGTAGAGAACCAAATTTTCATGTAGGTTTATCTACCTTCTGGTATACTTCTTGTACGAGGGGATTCCTCCAAGATTAATCAGATCATTTACCTTTTCAAAAATAAGTTCAACATTTTGTCCATATTCCTTCATATTCAAGCTCTTTTTTTCCACTTTCCTTTGAATCATCATAGATGCCTGACCTTTATAAGGTAATAACAAGAATTTCACCATGGCTCTGCATTGTGTAAGACTTCACTAGCAATTCCACAGACTCAAACAGCAAAGTAAGCATAAAGAATATATTATCCCCATAGCAATCCAATGTCGTAGTCACTACTTTGTAGAAAATAGCCTACAGATAGCATCTACTTCCTCAAAGAGTTTCCTTACTCGATGAACTTTATTTTTTGATACCAAGTCATAAGTTCCATGAGTTGACTGTTTGCAAGACTCACTTTTCTATTTTTATATTCCTTGGCAATATAAAGAAAAGAAAAGAAAAGAAAAATGGGCTAGGAAAATAAATGTCTTTTTATATAAATTTAAAGCTGTAAATTTCAATTCTCATCTCAATAGTCATGCCAAGTCACTAAACGACACTATTTTGGACCAGAGGGGATAAAAATTTCAGCACAATCCTCATACATCAGAAGATTGAATACGATAGGATAACTAACTTGTTATCATTCCTGCCCACCAAAGCGGCTCCATCAAGTAAGAATAGCCTCCAGAGCCTGCCATAACATGTAAAAATAAGTAAAAGCACATTGCTTCTAGGTATGTAAATTGTGTAACTTCTAGAAGCTAACTTTGTTATTCAAGATTATTATGTAGCTTGAATTTTTAAAATCCAAGATCAAAGATAAGTAAGATTTTTAAAGAGGCAACCCATTTCTTATCCAACAGTTTCATGAAATATTTGAAAGCCAGGCACCACAACCAATCCATTTTTCTTCTTTTTATTTTTCCCTTTCTTTTTGATAATTGAGAAATCCTCAAGGACCAGTGCCAGACCATTCATAACTTAACAAATAATTGGTCCATCCGTCTAGCCTTTTCCACTTAAATACCGGGCTTTTGTCTATGGAAAGATTTGAACCCATGACATGTGCCTAACCCAGACATCATGTGTCCAATCTTACCACTAGACCAAAGCACTAGAGACACAAAATTATTTACGCTGGAGAATCAGGGAAGAGAAAGGTAAAGGGGAAATGGAACACTTCATTTTCTTCTTATAAAGCACTTTTCATCTGGAAAATTGCTGATGGAAAAAGAAGGATTGCATATGGGTTAATCTAATAGACAATTCTACTGCAGCACACATTTGACAAAAAGAATGAAACATTAGATGAAAAATGAAGCTAATGCCAAAACAACCTCACCCCTATAAATCAGAGTCATATCATGAATCCACTTATTAAAAGGACCAATAAACCAACATAAAAATTGAAATATAATGGAAAAGGTTTAGTTATTATATGCACATTGCATGCACTCTTACACTTTTCATAACCTTCACAACTAGCTTATGGAGCACTAGCTCTAGATAAAGCATGAAAGAATCCATGTCAAGAACAGGCACATGGGCAAGGGTATGAGATCTGCCCGAGACTACTTAAGATATGGGAACATTTTTCAGAAGAGAACGTAATGTTGTAGTATGCTCATATAATAATTTCTTCAAAACGAATCTGAAAGTAGATAGAACACCACATTTATGAAATCAGTTTTAGAATTTCTTGTCAATGTTGTAGTATGCTCATATAATACTTTCTTCAGAAAGAAACTGAAAGTAGATAGAACACCACATTTATGAAATCAGTTTTAGAATTTCTTGTCTTCTAAAAGCTATGGACAAAGAAACAGATGAAATCTTTTTAAGGAAGGAATAAAACAGATGAGATCATGAACATGTACCCTCAAACAAATGGTGTACCCGTGATTTTTTGTAAGCAGCATCCACATATAAAGAAGTGAACATACAACTATATTGACATGAGAGATGACAAGTTTGAGAATAACAACACCAGCGATTTCAATCACCCAGATGTTGCAAATTACAGAAACAGATGAGTAACTTTTTTTCAATATTATCATTTTAAATCCATTTATGTTATTTTAAAATAAATACTTTTCAAGGATTGTCTATTCTAATGTTCACTTTGTGGTTATGAAATGTTAGTTGGCCTGCTGGTTTAATCAGCTTTTTTGGCCAGAGGACAGGGTTTGATTATTACAGCCTCTGTGTTGTAGACAAAAGAGGCGTGTATTTTTTAGACAAAAGAGGCTTAGAAGTTAAACAATGAGAAAATATGCAAAACACGTACAGAGCAGCTTTAGAACCCCAAACTCGGTTACGCAAGTTGCCGCTCTTGACCGTCAAAACATTGCACACATACTATTCTAAAAGTGGGAACTAAAAAAGCTAAAAGTTGAATTACCAAAATGTCCATCAAATATTGAACGACATTTTTGTCCTTCAGTGAAACATTATTTTTAATAAAAATTTTATACAGAAAAGTAATTATACATTCAAATAAATATTAACAAAATAATTAGAAAAAAGAAACGTGGTTTATTTAATGGTAAGCTCTAGCAAGCTTTTCATTTTCTTGAGAAAAATTTATCCAATTTGAGAGCAATTTATTTTGTTAGAGTAATTAACTATAATGATCATCAACCTTTATTACAAGCAATGATTTCTATTTATAAATCCACGATTTCATGTAATAACTAAAGGACTGATTCATGAACCAATGTAATTCAATTCAAATTCCCCGCCTATATTGCTCGGACTCCAAAAATGTTGTCGCACTGTGTCATATACTTCAAAAATGCACTATTTTTGGAGGATCCAACATGCACCAATCGATTTTTTGAAGAGTCTGAGCAACATAGTTCCCCACGTCCTTAAATACTTTCTTTTATGATTAAAAAATTCTGAGAACTTTGTAAAATTGGAATTTCGCCACGAATGGGAAAGAAAGAGTTGCAAATACTAAACATATGTATGTATTTTCCTCTACTATTTCCCATATTCACTTGGGGTCCTTCTTTCTTTGCCCCCATCTATGGTAAGATTGCTTGGTATGTTTTCTTAGAAACTCAAGTTTGATTTTTCCAACAAACTTTATTCATAATTTTTATCTAGAATCTGAGCATGTTTCCATTTTTAAACCCCCCCCCCCCCCAGTCCCATAACTGTATATTTGATTTCGATGGTTTGAAGAAAAAAATTTCGCCTTCTCGTCTGTTTCATTGTTTTTTGGGGCAACTAAACCTACAAGCCTATCATTGAACTTCAAGTTTATCATTTGATTTTTTTATAATTTCTTCTTTCTTATTGCAATCAACACAAGCATTTTAATTCATGGAAAGAAAAAGAAAATAAAGAAAACTGATAATAAACTTAGGTTTTCTTTAAAGGAGGTATACGCGCACCGGATGTCAAACACTAGTTGTTTATATGCATATTTAGTTAATCACCAACTAACATGTGCCCCCCCCCCCCCCCCTCCCCTCCCTGGCTCTCAAATTTGACAAGTTCTGAGAAAAAGGAAAAACAACCATGAAAATTAAGCACCAAGGATGGCACTATCATGAAAAACACGCCTACCAAGAGTGTTTAAATTACCACAAAACCAAGATTGTATCTATGAGGTTCTTGACATGGATGAAATAAAGGTATTATAACGTTAAATTACTCCACGTAAGAGGGTCACATCTTTTAAGTAATTTTACTACTTACTAACTCTGTTTAGCTAATAATGAAAGGAATCTTCTTTTAACCTAAGAGAGCTCATAGAAAATGGACATTGATATAGTCAAGAAGTTGATTTCTTACAAACATCCAGGCTCCAGCACACAGATTGTTATACCCTTCTGCAGTGAATGAAACCTTAATTATCAGGAGCGTATCAAAAAGTGAAGCCTTTGTTGTTTGATAGAAGGTGTGATAACCTGAAGCTGTGGACCAAACTAACCATATACATCTAGTAATTGTTTGTGATAAGGTGAAAGTAAAAATATCTCGATGGAGCATATACATCTAGTATATGTGAACCTATAGGACCAAACTTAGCATATATATTTATTTATTTATTGAACTTGGTAACTTCAACAAACTTAGCATATATTTATTCTAACTCTTCGTGGAGTGGACAACTAAACCAAAACCAATGAGAACAAGACAAGGATCTCAAAGATAATTTCAATATTCTCTACAATCATCCACAATGCCTGCCTAATAATGATAAATTTGCTACGCTCAGTTCTAGTTTTCTACTACTAATGAAACTGAAGAGATCATAAGGATATATTTCAAAGCATCTCAGAACTTAACATGATAATGGGTTTAAAGCCACATAATGATTTTTTATGTTTTAGTGCCAAAAGATTTGTTGTCTAACCCAAGTGTCAACGGTTTCTGATTATTGATCGCAATTATTGAATGGTATGTAGAAAACCAAAAAGAGTGTCATAAAGCAACGCAGAACAGGAAACTTTTACTGCCTAATTATATCTTTGGGTCATTATATTTATTTGTAAGGTAACAAGAGTCTCACATTGTTAACATGCTGAACAAACTTTTTTGGCGAAGTGATGTCACAAATCTTTCATCTTTTCAGCAATTTCAGTTACTGTTATTTGAAAATTTTGTGTATGGAACAATGAACTCAAGCAAAGATTTCACTAAATTCAACAAAACCAGAAAGTAAAACAGAAAAAAGAAAGAGGAGAAAAGCTAACACCAAGAAATCTAGCTGTCCCCAAAGTAATCCATTCAACCAATTAAAAATATATATAATAAGACATAAGAAATAACAATTGAACCAAACATAAATACCATTTCCTGAAGTCACAAGAACATAAGAAAAAAGTCACACCCGAGAGTGTGGTCAAGTAGTCAATGAGTAGATTGCGCACCAGCAGAGACAAACACTAGGCTATTTCTTCTCATTTGTTGAACAGGAGCTGGCTGGTATCCCGTGAAATTAGTTTAGTTTTTGTATGCGTAAGCTAGCTCAGACATCACGTTGTTAAAAAAAAAAAAAAACATTACAAAAAGCGTACACCCAGCTGAATTTCAAGCACTTCTCATGTACTGGACCAATTAATTCAGAAAGTGCATTTCATAAATTCCAACTCAGTTCATAAAACAAACAAGTTTCCAGCATTTTAATTTCATCAAAAAGACTAATAAGATATTTAAAGAAAAACCCAGTTCAATTTCAGCCATTTCTAGCCAAAAAGAAGGGGTACAAAGTAATTTCATAAAATGGAACAGTAATAAGTACCTGCCCTTAGGCCAGATGCAGCAGCTTTTTGAAGTCCCTTTTTCTTGATGATAAAACTGGACCCAATAAACAAACTAGAAGAAATAGCCAAGCACAAACCATTAACATTATCAGAGGAGATTGGTTGAGGGTCCCCAAAGCTACCTGTCTGCTGTGAACTCTCCATATAGTTTTTTCCTTCAATAATAGAAAAGCTTCAGTAGTAACACAGAAATTGATCTCTTTTGCCATGCCATCAGAAACCCACTTTTTCCCATAAACAATTCACCATCAATTCTTAGGTAAATTGACACAATTAAATTTCCAAAACCCCAAATATTATCAAGAAAGGCAGTGACAGTGGTTGATTCTTTCAAAGAAACAAAGTGAAGAAGCCGACAAGAGTCTTTGTTTTCTGTTTCTTCTTTGATCGGAGGTTCAGCCTTCAGGAGAGAGATCGATCTTCCTCCTTACCTTTTGTTATGTCAATAATAATAATAATAGTTCAAACAAAATGCGTAATGGAATAAAATGAGTATTGTGATTTTACATTTGAAGGTGAAACCTTTTGTTTCTTGCACCATTATTTTTTGGAAAAACTACCAAACATATATCCTAGTATATATAATATAATAATAATAATAATATACAATATATAATTATAATTTTAAAAAATTATAATTCACAATTATCTATCTATTTAATACTCTCTCTGTTTCAAAAAGAAGATCTAATTTGACTTAACACGAAATTTAAGAAAATAAAAAAGACTTTTTTATTTGTAGTTATAAATTAAAGTTGTGTCAAATGTACCAAAATGTTATTTAATCTTGTAGTCTTAAAAATGTCACGTGAAAAGTTGAAATTAAAATATTGTCAAAAAAAGGAAAGAGGTCATTTATTTTAAAGAAACTAAAATAGAAGGTATGTCATTCTTTTTTAAACGGAGGGAACAACTATTATTCAATTTAAAAGTCTACATTTTCCATTATGGCTTGTTTGGTAAGTCACCTGGTAATAGATTTGGTGTAACTACACTACCTGGCCTGTTTGGTTGCGTAGATAATTATTTGGTCGGCAGGTAATTGGGTGTAATCGGCATGGTGTAATCACACTCTCTAATTCATAGGAAAAGACCGTGAATTTTAGGTAATTATATGGTGTAATTACAAACTGATTACTTTTTAATTTCTTTCTTTTTATTTTTTAATTTATTTTTTATTTTTATAATTTTAAATTCTTTATATTTTTATTATTTTAATATTTCTTAAAAATATATTTTATTTTTATAATTTGTTGTTTTTCATTTCATCCTCATTCTCAACTTTTACTTCATCATGTGATTTCCGTACAACTTTTCGCATTAGCTTTTTATTTATTTATTTTAAATTTTTTTATTAGTATTCTAATTTTTAATTTAAAGTTAAACTCATTATTGAATAAAGTTATAAACTTACGTTTTTCCTTAGATCATATTTATGTACGTTATGTTGAAATTTAACATAAGATTATTATATTAATTTTTTTAATTTTGAATTTAAAACTTATGTTGTATTTTTTATTTCATTTAAGTCGGTAGTATATGACTTGATATTTTACATTATAAGCCATTTATTTTTTAGTTAGATTGATAGATTATCTTTTTGTCAAATATTTTAATAATCTTGCTATGACATTATATTTATAATATTTATATTTTTGTCAAACATTGCATTTCATATTTTCGTGTAAAACTTGTATTTTTAATTTTTATGATTAATTGTAACACCCCACAACTCTATTCTTAGGATCCGAATTTTTCCATTATAAACACATAAGCTTGAACCTAGTGATGTCTTACATGTACCTATGATTTAAGCCTCATTCTTATTTGTAGGAAGTGGATTAGGGTCATATGAGACCTCTAGTACTTGATGGAGTTCAAAATTTTCCTATCTATTAAGTTTTTCGCATTAGATTATATAAGAGTCAACTTTAAAATGACCATAACTCTCAGCACACAAAGAATTAGGTGGACCATGACCTATCAATTTAAATATCTTTGAATTATCTTTCCAACGCCCCATATTTTGCCTCATTTGGAGTTCGAAGTAAAAAGTTATGACAGTTTTAGTGAAAATTGTCAGTGTAGAGTCTTTCGGGTCACCATCTACGAACCCTTAATTACGGGTCGTGGATGGGTTGATGACTCGTAAACATGGCTTCGTAAAAAGCTTTTTCGAATCAATACTGTTAATTTGAAAAAATGACTTTTCGAAAAAAATTTAGTTAATTACTCAATTAATTTAAGTAAAATCAAAATTTTGAAAATACAACAGAGTCGCCACTTAATTTTTAAGAAAACAAATTTAAATTTTAAAACTCAACAGAAAAGTTCTAAAATTTTCAAAGACTCGAATAAGGGTTCAATTTTCATTTTTAAGAAGAAATTAATCATTCAAAAATGATCACTAACTTGCGGTTGATCGACGATTAGGATATTCGACTAACTTTAAAGATTAATTTAAAAAAAGACTTTGAAAAACCTAAGCAAAATATTAAAATTGTTTGAAAAAAATTCTAATGTGTTTAAAATCTAGCATTACTTGTCTAATTTTGAAAATAAATGAGAAATTGAATTTTCTAAAAAAAAAGAAGAGAAATTTAAACATGAAATCAATAGAATTAACATAAATGACTAACTCGGGGGAATTTAATTAGATAAACAACAACTAAATTAATGTTAGTGTTAAAATCAAAATAAACAAATAAAATACAATAAGGCAATAAGGAAAAATGAACTAAAGGAGAAAAGTAATTTGGGCTTAGCAGGCCCAATAATTAACCTACCCTAATTCTAACAAAAGATTGGGCCTGCCTAGCCCTTTCTTTTCCTTGTTGTTGTTGAAGAAATGGCTCTATTTTCCTATTATATATATACTTAGTGCATATACACTAATTTTCAATTTTCATGACCTATATCACAACCTCCTCCAGCCTGTATTGTAGTTTCCCAGACACGATATGATCCAAAATGTGATTTGGGCCTCCATGGTCCATCAGAAACGCAAAGGGAGGGAAGAAGGAGCTATTGAGGATTCTAGCAGCAAAATATGTAAGTAACAAACTCCAAACATTTAAGACAAAAAAAAATATAGTCAATTGTAATAAGACTATCTCAGTAAAGCAAAAGAAAGGAATACTTGATCCATTTCACAAACTTTCCCACCTCTTCTCACCGACTAAACAATCACAACTTATTCCATGTAATCTAACTAAAAATTCTACTCTTAAAACAAGATAATAGTATAATAGTGGAAACAGAGCATCACATTCTTATATTGTTAAAACACAAACTCTCTAACAAAGGTGAAGAGGAATTAATTAATGACACAACAAATAGAGACAAAAATTTGCTAATATAATATGGGCATCATAAGATGAAACAAAGTCCACCAAATGCATGTTGGTTCTTACAATACAGTTTATGATTGTCCCCAAATTTTGTCCTCTAATTATAAGCACTGCATACAACATACTCAACTTGTATACAGTGACACAAAATAGATTTGATTCCAATTTAACATGCCATCAAAAGGAGGTTATGATAGGTTCATAAAACATCTTAACACCTAATTTTGACAAGTTATCGCTTTCCTGTTGAGCGATGCCTTTAAATGAAATTTCTTGACTAATCATGTCATCAGATTTCTTATCCTGGTATGCATCAAGTAGAGACCATTTATTCTTGTCCATTTTTTCAAAAAAATTATTGTCCTGAAGATAAGTGGGCAACATCAATGTCAATTTTTGATTCTCAACAAGTGGTGTTTTGTGTCTAGAACCCACAGTAGAATTATATAGACGTATTAGTCGTTCTTTCAATGCAAATACAACTAGCACCCAGTGAAAATCACTATCACAATTTACTGGGATGTAAACTTCATCGACTAAGTGTCACGGAGACCCAATAGGCAAATAGTAACCCTTTATTATATTTGTGGCTGACATTTCATGTCTAGCTACATCAAATGCACGTGCAATGTGTTCTTGAGTACTAATGGTGTCATCATCAGGATAGTTGTAATACCTTGAGTGGGGTCACACTTATGTTGTTCTTGAATACACAATTGGTTGTAGTATATCTGTACTGATTGCTGAACTGATGTTTTATTTTCTTCTGAATGTAGTAGAAAATGACATCAAGGTGCTGTGAAATGAAATAAGTACTTTAGGTTTAAAGAAGTATATTCAAGTATAAAATGTATCAATACACAAACAGAGAGTAATTACTTTAAAAATGGTACATGAGAAAATTATAAATAAACTGAAAATATTAAACAGATGAAACTAGTGGCATATATAAAAGATAAAAAGTATTACATGTTGCATAGAATTTCAGGTATCATTTTTTTTAACATATTTTTTATGACACATAAAAAGTATAGTATTACAATGTCTGAAATGGTGTGTCAAGTATCACTTGGTGAGTGATGTTGCAACCTAATGAATATCGATGTAAAATTGATACCACTAACAAATATGATAGTTACATGTAATGTTGTTCCCACTTCAATCTTTATGCTGCTAGATATAGGTGAGAAAATGTGTCACTTATTGCAGTGATTCAAAGGTATCAATTTTCTCAAAAAACTTTGATGATGCATGTAACCTTAAGTCTGAAAAAGTATCTTAAGTGTCACCTAGAATGATTAGTTACATAAGCAGATTGATGATATAAAAAATAATGTAGAAAATATTCATGATACCTCTAACTATTAAGTCACACATATGGGTAAATTTCAACTCCATTGTGTGTGAAATGGTATCATTTTTTTAATACTTAGTAAGGGTTGTTTGATACCCACACAATTGATACAGAGTCCAAAGGAAGAGAAACTTATTCAACAAAGTATCCATTGAGATAAATGATACATATTTTATATATTCTAGATGTTCAAGTTGATATATACACATAACAGTTGAAAAAAATCCTCAAACTTTATAATGTGTCACCATTATGGTTCAATTTACGTGTACTTGTACTGAAAACTGTAACAACAAAAAATGTAAGAATAATTGACGTATAGTATAAACAAACCTTGTCAGTCCAATATTTATTTTTCTCGGACATGAGGTAGAACCAATTCTTGTCACGAGGATACGCCACAACAAAGTCCATCATTGGAAAATATAGTGATGAACATCGAGATCTGTAATGATCCTCGTTTGGTTTCTTTGAAAAAAATGAAAATATTGTTAAAAGATGATTTGAAAATTAATATTGTCTTATGTAGAGATTTGTACGACTTAGTTCTTTGCGTGGGATTTTAATAGACCTTTTTCGATCTAGTTACAGAAATCTGATATTAGGTCCAAAGGAGGATCATAGCAAATACCATAGTCATCAAAGATAAATTTCTATCGTAACTTGTAAGACATTTTCTCCTTCCCATTTTCGCTTGAGCTAAAATTTGCTAAGAAAGGCGACTGATAAAATCATGAAGGATTCCTAATGCGTTGTGCAAGAGTTTTTGATGAATCATGCAACACAATATATTTATAAGGGAGGGTAGTAGGTAATTGACTGTCTCGAAGAAAAAATGGGTCTTAGAGAAGCTCTTCTTGAGTAGTCGACTTCAATGGTGTTGTTATTATAGGATGACAAAGGTTATTCAGGATTGCCTCGATATTTGCATTTAATTTTTTCAAAATGAAAGTGCTACCAGATGAGTCCTGAATAATTAAGATGATTACATGTCATTCGTTGATCAAAAACAAACTAATAGTAGTTAATGATCAGTTCGGCTTATCGATATGGCAATCTTTGGTGTGTCAGATTCAATGTGGCCCTTTTTTAAATGTGTTAAAGCAGTAACACCTTCGACATCTGACTGATTTGGGGTATCTTTAGTTAATGCAGGGGATGCATCGACCTAAAAATTAAACATGGACAATTACAGAGAGTTATAATAATACATAAATCACTATATAATTTAATTTAATTATGCATAACCTTAACTGTAGTGGAAATCCAAGAATCAGTATGGGCTAAATAAGCTATGGTGTCAGTGTCAACTTCTGAAGGCTTGTTTATTAATCTAGCAGCCTGAAAGTAAATGGATGCATTATTATTTTATTTATCGATACTTAGATTTACACCAAGAATCATTGTTTAGTCATAAAGATTTAAAGTTGTAAAGGCGTAAAGTATAAATCTACCTCAGTGGCTTCAGAAAGGTCATTTCCTTCCCCACTTCCATCAATAAACGTAGCATGAGCATCAAATTTTGCCTGTTCCATGACAATTGGTGAAGGTTCATTGTTAACTATGTGTTCTACAAGATCATCGATATCACGTTGGCATGGGGCAACCAAGTTGTCGACTACTATATCAAAATAATGGCCCAACAGTTTTCTGCGCAAACAGATTGCAAAAAAGCTTCAAATGCAAGATGTTGACATGTGAACTAAATTGTTTAAGTTAATTGATGTACTGTAGAATTCTACCTCCACAATAATAGTATCATCTCTAATTGCTTCCATGACATTGGGTGAATTTTGATTCATGAACGTGCGATCGGCGTTGTCATGCGATGAATCCTGGTCTCCTTGGACAGGTTGACTATGTGTGTCCGGAATAGATAGTGCATCAACATCCTGAATAGAAATTTAATAGTACATAAAAAATATTTTCATGTAAACTAGACAATATAATTTGATACTATATAAACTACTTAATAGTAATAGGTGCATGATTACAGAAATATATGATACATACTAGTGGATTAATCATGGATTTTATGTTAATTCAGTGAAATATCACTCATTTATTTGAAGTAACACACAATTAAAATCAGAAAAGGTATCACACATGTAGATTCATGATACTTCATCTAAATGTTTCTGATACCTTTTTTATTTGGCATGTTGTGAAATGAAGATTAATACTTAAAAATACATGTATCATCTATTTCAAAAAGATCAAAATGATACCTCATTTATTTTTCCATGGATTTTTTCTTCTCCACGAGCATCTGCATCATCAGTTGAATGTGATCCTTGATAGCTTTTAGTATTAGATTGGTTTTTGAGTTAATCAAAGACTCAAGAGCATTAAATCTCTTATCAACCTTATAAATAAAAGATGATATATAAGTAGCAAAAATGACTTAGTGTTGACACCCATTTTTGACCGACCTAAACCCCTTTTAGATCGTCATTTAGTTAAAATAGGTATTTTTTAAAACTTTTAAGTAAACGATTTTATTTGCAATAATTACGCATTTTTCATATATATATTTTTAATATTTAAAATTTGCTCATTTGTTCAAAATTACTTTTTTTATATTATTAGTAATAATATTATTAGTTTCTACTTTTATAATCATTTTAAGTAGTAAAAAATAATATTTTACGGTAATATTTATTATTTTTTATTATTAATAATATATCAATATCGTATCTTGAATATATTTTAATATATATATCATTTTATAAGCTCTTTAATATAATAATAATAATTTCAATATGTTTAATATTTTTTCGTAACATTCTTAGCACATAGTGCGTACTTTCTTTATGTAAAGTTTATTATTTAAAATATCGTATGTTTTATAAATATTATAATTAATTAAGTGACAGTCTATTCAATTTCATCTCAATTTATCCAATTCGTAACCTTTTCTATCAACTTCATTTCAATTCTAGTCAATTTCCTTAAAATTTATTTCAATTCTAGCCAATTCTTGTGCAATCTCTTATAATTCTAGCCTAAATTGATTTAATTTGTGACTCAATTTTTATTTTCAGCCTACTCTTTGCCAGGATTTAATCTCATCCATTCATCACCCTTAATCCAATGGCCCATATTAAATTATCCTTTTATTTCCTTTTTTTTATTTCTAATCCCCCCAAAACCCTAAATTTAGTCTCATTTTCACTCTCTCAAATCCCTACAGCAGCCCTCATCTTCCCCAAACCTCCCTCACGCCTCACTCTCCACACACACACAACCTCTCCCACGCGTCTCCCCATGGCTGCCGCCCCAGAGGTGACAGCTTCGCCACTGCCACCACCATCAACCCCAGCCGGCAACCCCTCTCTCTTCCCCGGCCCCGTCATCCTTCTCTCTTCCCCTTTCCCAGCGCCACCGGCAGCCCCTATTGCTGCCGGAAAATCGAGCCACCCAACCAGCGAAACCCGTCACCCCGTCATCCTCCTCTGTTCTCCCCTTCTCCACTTCATTTCTCTTCCCGCCATGGCTTCTCCAACAACAACAGTGACCCAACGACCCTCCGTCGTTCTCCAAATCTCCCCTGTCGCAAACCCGTCGCTGCCGCCTCACCTCCCAACATCGCCACCCCTGCCAGAGGATGCCGCCGGCAGCCACTCCTTCATTTCTACCTGTCTCGACCAGCATACCCTCTCCATCTCTCCTCCACCTCGATCGATTACTACACCAATGTTAAGAGCATTTTCAGTACAGTATCCCCAAGACTTATGCCGGTAACATTGCAGTAGTAGTAAGTTATGCTTATTCTGAAATTTTTATTAATTTTTGTTATATACATTTAATCTGCAATTTAGTTTTGTCTTAATTATGATTTCTTATATGGAGTTATTGCACCAATAAGGCCTAGTGATTTTTGAGTGGTGATTCTTGAATCTTGGGTTAACTTGTTCAAATTTGAATTCTTTGGGATTTTCTTCGTAAATGCATAAAGAGGCATATGTCACGCCCCAAAAGATGTGGAGGCATGACTGACACTCGATACCACCATTGGTCGAGTAAGCCACTGAACATACT